>JAQGAD010000852.1:0-27315 GCA_034696625.1 Isotomurus palustris
AGGAAGACTTGGTCGACCTCAGAGGATCATCCCGTACGAGCTATCAAAGTCGTTATATCGGTGCTGGGCGCCGACACATCCCTCACTTCCGCTTAAAAGAAACATCTTCTCATCATCACACGGTTTACCTTTAATGTTTCTTCGTCTTCTTCGTGGTGGAGACTGTAACAAGATGAACTTCATACACGAAGGGTGGTGATGATGGAACCAACAACTCTGTTACAATGTAATACAGTTACTTATTACCCAACTCATCTTCTTCTTCGTCTATAGTATCCTCTTCGTCGTCTTCAGTCCTCAACACTAAGTACGAATAATTTAGACTCATTAATCACTACGCAAGGTGGTAAACTGCGTCCCTGGTTGGTAGTTGGTACGCAGCCCAATTTCATTTGCTCTAATGCAAGTTGACTAAACGGGAGCCAGGTCGAGTGTTACTTTACTCAGATTCTAGTTTCTAGTTTGATTAAGTGGTGAACTACACTCACTACTTCCCGAAGTCCACACTGACCACCTACCATTCATGAATACATTTGAGTGGAATGCTCCTGGTGTTGTGCAAAGAAAGCCATAGGTACTGAATACTGGCATTCTGGCATGTTGAATAAAATACATAATGCAAATGGGCTGAGGGATCGATTAGGGAGCTGAGGCTGGTTGTGGACGGAAATTATTTTTGGTTGTGCGTGAACAGGAAAAAAACAAATGGATTGGGTTGCACAATGATAATGAAGTAGGATAGAGAAGGACGGATGAATTAAGTGAATGGAAATAAGGACAAGTGTAATGGGCGAGAGAGAGCAGAGAGATAGAGAGGGGACAGGAGAGAGAGACATGCATACGGGAACATTATGGGAGTCAGGGAGAAGGGAATAATAAGGAAGTTGGAAAGTTTCTGGCCGGACAAAGCGAAGTGTCGTAATGGTTGTATAGGTAAAGTGTGGTGGGGATATATACACGCTGACTGTCCGTATCCGGGATTAATGATCCAGTAAGGAAACCGAAAAGCGGGTGGGTAGCTGAGTTTGGGATGACGAATAATAATCATCGAGTACACGGTGACTGTTGAGGGATGATGTCATGCAAGGGTGAAATGTGTGTGGTGGCTACAAGTGGACTTTTGTGTATTACCAATTCCACGCGATCTCTCACAAACACGGAGAACATTCGTCCTGGTTCTTACTTACTCTTCGCTCTCTCTCTCACTTACTGTGCTGGTGGTGAAGAATGTCTGGAGAAAGTAAGGAGGAATAATTAATCACCCTGTATGTCGTGCATGTATGTTCTATGGAAGTGTATCGTGCCATGAATCAATCAATTGTTTGTATGCCATTAAATCATTATTAGTAAGGATACAATTCTTCACTGCAGACAGACAGATCTGGAAATTCATTGCGAAGTTAATTGCAGATTAGTAACTGGTATAGCATTATGTGGATTAATTACCGAATAAATACTTTAATCCTGATAAAGCTTTGATTGTCATAAATCAAAAACGACTAATAGCTTTTGAGTTATTCGTTAGTTTTGCAAATACTTTGCGAATAATTCAGTAATTCTTGAATCAGCAGATTAGTATGTGTGTGTGATGGTGTTAGAAATGATTTTATGCGTATAAATGGCGAGCATTAAATAATTCTTTGGACACCCTAAAAGTGGGGAATCCGGGTAAGTAGTAGTAGTAACCCTTTTCCATATTCGATATATTACGGATATAATAGAGAGAGAGGAACACCCCAATGAATGTTCACACACTCGCCTACCCAGTGAGTAACATGAAAGACGGTTGAAATGCCTGGTGGTGGGCAAAAAGACCCGAGATTTGATCCTCTATCGGACACACACACACATAAATATATAACCCATCATCCCCCCATTACACCGACGATCACATCACAACAGCCACGAACACCACTTTCCTACATTATGCAACCCTTTCTGCTAATTCACATTAAGTAACTGTTTTGTCGGAGCGTCCACAACGAACAACCCAGTCACGACTCATAACAATAACAATAATAACGGATCAAAGTGGAGTGAGTAACAGGATGCGCAAATTATAACCTAACCGTTCTAAATTTAAATGATTCTTCTCTCTAATAATAAGCCACCTACCACCACAAGAAGAGCAAGTAAATCCTATTTTTATGTGTCCGAAAAGGCTTTTAGCAAATTGTATACCCATTCTCATGTTTCTCACAACACAAAAAACTCACTTTTGCTCTTGGTTCGTCCTGAAATATGTCATACAAAACTAAAACTCGACACACTGAGTCCAGTTTCTATGCTGGAAAGCTCCAAAAACTGTGAAGGTCAAGTTGTCATTGTGGCAATGACAAGTGGGACGGCCAGAGATCAAGTTGATCGTGTTAACCACCAACCATCACATTCACAACCACATCACTCAGGCCACTGGAACTATTAAAAGTCTATGAATCTCTGAGGAATTACAGAAAGCAGCAGGGGAAGTGTTTTAATACTTTTAATGTAACCAAATATTGCAATTTAAATGCTGCTGCTTATTTAATTTTATGGACAAATGGATAAAAAATCACGGGAAGCTATATAGGATAGACATTATGCATTTGCCATTAGATGGGTGCATGACTTCCAACTCCCAACTGATCTGCAGTTTGTTACGAGACTTTTGATTACACACGCGTTATATAGGCAGTTTAAAAGGTTTAGTAGTAGCATGAGTACGGAGTATTAATTCGAGATTTAGTTGCGGAGGCTTGTGCTGGTGGTGTAATAAATAATGTGGGTCAAATAGTACACAATGATGTTTGTGTATTGTAATGATAATGAGTTAATTAGGAGAGAGTAAAGCACATCAGAGAGAGAGAGAGAGAGAGATGAAAGTTTGGGAAAGTGGGGAGAGAGTTGTGACCGATGCTTAGCGTGATAAATGGGAATCAATAGGTTGGTCGGTGTGGAATCCTTCTGTGCTGGATGGAAGGATAGTGTGGGAAACTCACTCCTTCCTTCGTCAATTACTCACCCGTGTGTGTGTGTGTGTGTATATATGAAAGTATTGGATGGTGGTTTATAGTTTGTATAAGGACGGAATGAGGTTCACACGTCACGGTTTAAGTATATTATGGGGAAAGACTATATGTGTGTGTATTTATATATGATGAGGGGGTTGTATTGGGTAGGAAGGGGTAGGTGAAATAAAACCCGGGTGAGTAAGTGTGGCTTCTTAAACAATGAAGATGAGCATGATGCATTGTTACAGATTAGAGTTCCCACGAAGAGAGTAGGAGGAGGCATGAAGCGTCATCATCACAAAATGCCCGGATTCAGGGAAAAGACGGTCGGTGGCTTTCACCAGGAAATGAAATCAATACCCGGGTAAAAACCACCACCACCCATGTATTTACTCTGTAGGATTGTCATGCTACAGAGTGGTGTAATGTAATCAAAATGGGAAGCGAAAGAGAGCGAGGATAATAATGGAGTGAAAGAAGAGTCACTTTGTTACCCGGATTCGGGCTCAGTCAGTTAAATAGAGTTCGGGTCGACTCCTCCTTCACTTAGAGTCAAGTCGAAGTCACATCGTGTCTCTCCGTCAAGTCAAGAAGATCATCATCTAAGGCATTATGCACATCCCAGCTCTTTACTTTCTCCTGAGGTGAAATGCCCAAGCTTCTTGTGGCAAACAATATGATCTCTCTCTCTCTCTCTCTCGCCTTTCACTCGCCACCACTTTTCCCCGTGTAATTAACGCTGCTTCACACATAATACCCGGGTATTCCAACCCTGCATTGTGTGTGCATGTCTCCCTCCGTATACTACCTTCCTCTCTCTCTCTCTCTCCCTTTTTCATACACTTGACTCCTGTCTTCAGGGAAATCCTACGGGACTGTATACATACAATAGGCAGCGAGAGAAAGCGAGAAAAAAGTGAGACACACATAAACACACCGAACTCACCGAATTTTTTCGGTGTTTTACTTTTAACGCGGTAGGAATGAAGAGGAAGGGACGCTGTAGTGTGTGTGTATGTGTGATCGGTTTATATATGTATGTGTGTGTGAGTACCTTCGTAGTATTTCAAATGCTCACTCAGGAGCTGAGCCAGAATAGCCACGACTTGTTCCTTGTGGCTGTCCTCCTTATGGTAACCTCATGTGCGGATGGATTATGCTATTAGAGTTTGGAGTGGCAGAGACCACTCCCTCCCCGAATTTCGGACAAAACCAACACACAATGGATAAATATATGATGATGAATGCACAGAGATAAGTAAAATATTCAGGGTGGAAGGAATAAGGACGCAGACAGAGAGTTTATGTACGGGAATGATTGACATGGCACCCTGTATTCACGGAGTATACCGGGTTCTTTCACTTTTATGTGGTGGGCTAAATAGGAGCATTACTCTAACCAGAACACACTTGAGACTAACAATGATGGAGTCTGTGTGTGTGTGTGAGTGTATATATGAATTTAATGTATGCAAACCATAGTGGGTTAAATCCATAAAGGAGGAAAGGAGGAAAGGAGAGAGAGAGGGGAGAGATCCATTTCTTCTGGAGAATCACTGTGCTTGTTGGCTCGTCGATGCGGAATGTTTTTGTCCGGAGTCAAAGTCTCCAACTTAAGCCATCATATCATTCCATTCTTGTGACAATATAAAATATAGGGATGGATTAGGGAGCCCGCTATGCAAGTTGATCTGAGAGAGTACTTCGGGGAAAAGAGACAAAACTCCGAAATGCTCTTGAGCAGGAGGAGAGTCGCGTCTACTCCCAATGCTACGAGACGGCTCTGTGAAAAGCTTCATCGCTGGGTGAAGACTGGAGAAGGAAGGAAGGAAGGGTCTCTCTCTCTCTCTCTCTCTCCTATTTTCCTATAGAACATTTGAAATAGCTCTGTTAGAAGAGATGGGGTGGTTAGCATTAGTAGAAGAACCGAAGAGTGTATCATGAGCAACCACATTTGTAGGCTCCATTATGTATACGTATAGAGATAATAAGAAGAAGGGAAAAGTTGCCTTCCTTATGTGTAAGTAATATGGATTGGTGCTCACGCTGAAAACCCAATAGGGTGTCTCTAGAACTCTAGAACAACGCGATATATATACGGGAGAGAGTATCACCTTTTTTGTGAGGAATTCTGGAGATATGCTTAAGAAGTCTGTGAGACATATGCCTATGCTTAACTGCATATAGGGATATAGAGTTATAACACGACTGAGGAGAGAGACACAGTGTATAAACATATTTGTATCACTCCAAGTGGCTTTCAAAGAAACCATGGAAGAGTGTATGTGTGTGTGTGTGTGTGTGTCTCGGTCTGAAGGATATATATAACAAAAGGAATGGAAGAAGGAGAGGCAAGAAAGGTAGGAGCAACGAGAGAGAGAGAGAAGTGTAGTAGTGTTGGTGTGGTAGGGGGTATATGGGGTTAATATCAGGATACTCACTCACTCCAAGTTTGTGTGTTTACTAAAGTTATATTGTGATTCTATGTCTACTTGATCTGATGTTTCTAGTCCATTGCAGGCAAGGCATATATATTATTATGTGAACAAGGTAGGCCGCAAAAGGAAACTCTTTCAGATGTTTATCCCCTTACTTTACATTATATGCATACACTTTCTCCCCTGCTTTCTCTCTTTCTTTCTTTCTCCTATAACGGAATACATCGATTTCTCCCTCTTCACTTCTTGAGACTTTTATTTTATACCCCGAATACTTTGCACATAAACATAAAATTGCTTTCAATAAGAATAAATACAAAGAATAGTCAGTGTCTAAAGAAAGGTGGTTCTTTTAAGGGGACACAGGAGAGCTTTCTTTGGAGAAAGTGAGACTGGGGTAACGTGAGAAATTCCCGATAATTGGTGATTAAGGTGACTAAATGATTAAGATAAGAGTCATAATTGATGTTGAATAAAATGTTGGTCTGTAATGTACTGTGTATAAGGATGAGGAGGTATATGAGCAGGGGAAGCCCAACTACCGAATAACAGATGAGAAGTTGCCCTCGCACAAATCTGTAAGTATCTCTCTGGTCTAACCTTTTGTATTGAATCGTGTCTTTTATTCCATTGGAATAATATGGTGTTCTGTGTATGGGGAAGGATGGATGTTGGTGGTGTGTGAGTGAGCGAGTAAATGTATGTATCCATGAGTGAGTAGAGACTTTTTTATGCCACCAAGACTACTTTACTTTTTACTCGACACACACACACACACATACACACACACATATATACAGAGGAGAGCAAGCTGAAGCTCTAGAGAAGGAACTATCATCTACTACTACACACACACACTCTACTAACTATTGCTTTACTACTATTTCTCTCGCTCTCTTCTCTAGACTAGAACACGATGTATTTTGGTATATAACTTTTATACAACCTACAGCTTGGTTCGTCGAGTTTCGTGTGCGTCCAACAAATTCCATCCATCCACCTCGGCCCTCTCCTTTTGCTTATGTGAATAACCCTCTGCAACCAACTCTCTTGTCAGCACCACTTCAGTCACTCATCTCGCCTTGGCTAAGCAACATCCGCGTCCACCTTCCCTCTGCTTACCGATCGTCGTGCTTATCCACAAAGACTACTACACATATCCAAGGTCAAGAGTTCACATCCCCCGACACATCTTACCTCATCTAAGCCAACTTCTTCTCACCATCTCTCGGGAGAAAGTCATCATCCTCAGTTAATTTAACTGAAACCTTATCTTAATTGCTACATGAGTACCAATTAATCTCACTACAACAAGTGGACGTGCCATTCATTCATCATTCTGACTGAGAAGCAGAAGAAAGCAACTTGTTCCTTGCTGTCTAATTACTCATTCTACTTGTACCACCACTATTCTACTATCACCACGTGTGTGTTTGTGTACTTTTGAGTTTTTTAAAAGAAAGTCAGTTCATGTAAACTCATGGAAGGTTCAGTATTCTCTACTCCTGTCTATCAACGCATAGAACTTACAAGTATTTCTAGATGCTAATTGAATTGAATCAATGAATAAAAATTGACATGTTCCGTCAACTCGAGCAATTATTCATATCCAATAATATCCAGTTCCTCCATGTGGTTCACCATTACCACCGAGCTGCTTTCACTACTTCCACGAGGACAAAGTGAGTCTTGAAGAAAGCAGCGAAGCGATAGAGAAAAGTTTGTTTGCAAACATTTTTTCATGCAACCTGCCATTCACGAGGATGTGCACATGCAAAGTGGTTTATTAAACTGTATTTTAATAATAGGAAGGACTATCTATATTGAACTGAACTGTGTGTGTTGTAGAAGACTGTCTGCACTACAAGTAGTTTAATTTAGAAGAGTCAAACGGTTGTTCTTCATACTTTAGTCTCGTGTGTGTACTGTTGATCGTTGAATCGTTGAATCATTTATGGTAATCGTGTAATCCCAGTGTTTATCTGTGTCGCACATTGAGATCGTGTATTCTTCTTTGGAGTTAGAGGGTCTCAAAATGCCCGATTTGACTTGTGGAAAGTCCCCTTATAAAAGGTAAGAGATTGTAATTCATCGTAATCGATTTATGTACAAGTTATTTAATGCCGCAAAGTACAAATAGAAAAGGTGTTAACATTGCAAAATCAAATCCTTATCAAGTAAAGAGAGTTTGACTTGAGAAAGCCGAAAGACATGACATTTAGATATTTGCAATTCGGATTGGATGTGTCAATATGTGTGTACACACATAGATGCGCATATTTTTACGTGAGAATTAAAGAGAGAAAGAGTCAGAACTCGGTAAAGGAACTCTTCACGTGGAGCAACATTCGTTTGCTGCTCAGAATAATTCGGTTACAAAACAGCCAAACTCACACACAACATGAAGTTAAGTAGAGAAGGACTAGCTGACTGCCTTTTATATTTTCATGTTTTTTTTCACTGGTGATTTCTATTCTTCTTCTGTGCATCTCTAATATTCTATCTGTCTACGTATTTAGTTATGTATCGCAGTTTAGTAGACAATCGCTGATTTGGCTGTTTCGTCTCTTTTGGCTTGATGATGAGGACCGAAGACATATAAATAATATGAGAAGACGAGAGAAGCAGAGGGATGGAATGAAGGGAGAGAAAAAGTCTAGAAAAGTACGTGAAATGATGCGGTTAGAGCAGGTTTATGCAGAACGATATACTTCGCACACTACGAGTGCAAATAAACTTGCAAATTGCCTCTGGATGGGCAACAAGTTCCATGGATGGATCTTCTTATTAAATCAAACACACACACACGTCAAGTCACTAGTTCTCTCTCTCTCTCTCTCTCTCATATGAACAAGTGTTGAAGATCAAAAGTGCAGCAATTCTATCCCCATGCCTCATTACATCATCACCATCATCTTTTGCTCTGCCTTTTACATATTCCTCATCTTATTTGAAGATGGAATGTCTCTACTTTTGCAACTTGTTTGAGAGATCTCTTACATTTGATGGAGATTACGTGTCTTAAAATCCCAAACCGATCACTCTCTTCCATCTCAAAAGGTCGTATTGGATTACAAGTGAATTCGTACGTGTATGGTCTTACGTACTTGTGTATATCTTATGTATGCTGTGTGTGTGTAAATGTGTGTGCAAGCAGGAATTCTCTCTCTCTCTCTCTTCTTCAGGTGCAACGGACTAGATTAGATTTGAGATTATCGGCGATGAGGATTATTTGCTGAGGGGTTGAAGGAATTTACGACATTTGAGCCGAAGTGGATTGATTTATTCCCTAGTTTGTACTCAGTAATTTTGGACAGAGAGCATGTTTAATGTTCAAGGTGAGGAGACCTTTAGGCAGTACTGGAAAAGAAATAATAGAAACATTTGACTTCTTCAGATTATTCATGAAGAGCGGAGACCAGAGAGAGAGAGATAGAGATAGAGGAGAGACTCCATACCAAAAGAAATCCATCCCACAAGAAAAACCTCTCCAAGTTAAATATTCATATTCAATTCCTCCGTCCTCGTCTCTCTTTCTTTGGAAGAGAGAGAGAAGGTATATTATCTCTCTCTCTCTCTGTGTATACGTATAATATTATGGATGGACGACGGATGGATGGAAAGTGTATGAAATGTATTTCAATAAAAAAGGGATGATCTGTGATGGTTGGTGATCCCAACCAACAAATGTCCATCCAGGAGCAAGCAGAGAAGAGCGAGAGAGAGAGAAGGGAGAGAGATTATTCATGAGAGAATGAAGAATCCAACTCACTAAACATATTTTGTTCCATATAAGTATATAGAGACAACAAAACACTTGCATCTTGTTTTGAAAGCGTCTACAGGGATCATTCACATCTCACGTAGTTAGGTTGGTCAGGTGGAGTAAGCTGGTAAATCCCAAAGAACCTAAATGCACACTAAATACCCTTCCTTTCAGTAAGTAACGAAGATAGAAAAAATATCTGTTCTCTACACAGACACATACAGCTTAAGATATACTACATACTATACTATTAAAATAGGTTTCATATGTCCGAAGGGTTTAATAGGTTCATGAGGAATCACTCTGTAAAAGTTTAGGAGTGTACGGATGGACGTTGTTTTGTGTGTGTGTGACGGGTGAAGGGATGACAGAAAGGGGATGAAAATGCAAAAAAGAGGGTTCGAAATCTCCTCACGTGGCCTCCCGGTCTTCACCGCGGAGAGTATCGAGAATATTGAAGTAGTAGCCGGTTTCACACTAACTCAACTACTAAACATTATTAGATTTGATGAATTACTCTTGTGAGGTTGAAATACGGGCTGATGGTCAGGGAGAGAGAGAGAGTGAACGAGTGTGTGAAATAAAAATACATTTTAGGAACGACGAATGAAGGGAGAGGGTCAGAAGAAAAAGTCTCTCCATTTCATTGAACAGTTGTTTTGTAGGGAGTTTGTAATATATGTGTATTTAGTAGGCAGGGAAGTGCGTGTGTGTGTAATATACGTGTGGAGGTTAGTAGACACTGTGGTGACTCCAACTTCTTCTTCATTGACACTTTTATGATGAGATGGATAAGTAAGGTCTAATGTGAGAGCACTTTCACGTCCCATAACGGACCCATCAAACTCATAGCCATCCCTTAACTCCTCGTCATCATCACCGTACAAAAAAGTCACTCCCAACAAGTCCCATCCATACATGCTTGTTATTATTATTATTCATCTTCACAATATGAAATGCAGTAACCCTTTGAGGGTTTAAGGAATCATGGGGATTTAGGGGAAGGGATCCATATACAGATATAATATGCTTTATACACAGTTTGTGCATGCATGGTGGGATAATTTGTTGGTATTTAATGATTTTGAGTGAGCACAGAGTGTCAGGCTAAATGCAGGCAGGATGGTTAATTAAATTGAGAATATTTGAAGTAAATAAAGCAAAGTATGTGTGTGTGTGTGTGAAGAGATTGTGTGTGGTGTTACTAAGTTGAGTTTGTAAGTAGCGTGGCTGTTGTTGTCTAGGTGTAGTGTACCGTTTCATGCTCATCTGTCAATTTTGGGGCCAGACCAACGGTGCTCTTCCCACCACCACCGCACATCTTATTTCTTAGACAAAAGAGTAAAGTAATCTCGAATGTATCCTCTTCGTCTTCTTCTGAGAGAGTAAAGCACAGACGAGATGATCTGACTTCTTTGTGATGATCCTCCTCCTCCTCTTCATATTTCTATTTTAATGTGAGAGTGTGTTTGATTTAATATGTGCACCACTTTGCCTACGGTACTCTCTGGTGTTCGTAACTCACAGAGGACTCGACTTCTTCCTACGGTACATCTTTGTTCAGAGCGCGTCTTCCGCTTATTCATCTTTAAATCTGAGTATATTTAGCACAAGGATCTCTGTGCTTTATGAGGAGACGGAGAGTAATATAAGCGTGTGTGGTTATATTACACATATATGAGTGTGTGTGATGCATCAAGTGATTTTTACGAGAAAGAATCTCAAGGGCAGTTATATTTCGTCTCGTTAATATAGGTTGGTTGTGTACAAAAGTACTAATCCACACGTTAAGAGAGAGAGAGAGAGATCATACGTATGAATGTATGTATACGAGTATCTGTGATTGATCAGAATAAGGCAAACAGGCCATGCACCTTACCACACGATTATTTACTTGGATTGGTTTTTTCACGAAGGCGAAAATAACTCATGGAATGTTTAGCGTACTTTTTGAACTCCATTCTATTTCAATCCGTACCGAATTCGGAGAGGTAGGAAGGCAAATGGCCAAACATTGGAAGTGTGAACTTCCTTCCGAGAGTTGGATGCAATGCAAGCACATTTTTCAATGACAAAAATAGATATTTTCTTCCCCTAAAGAGTTGCACTTATCACATTCTTGCACTTTCCTCCGTGTGCATGCAACAACCAGTCAGACACACAACCTCATCTACTACTCCACAACATCATTTAAGCCATTTAAACACACACCCAAAGAAGAAGAACGGATGAGGAGTAGCAATGACGACTTTTTACACTCAGTCAGTTTTTTTTACTCAATTCCTTTCACACGGGAGAACAACGAGAGAGAGAGAGAGAAGCTCCCTAAGTTTTATTTCTACATTCATGAGAGAGTGAACTTGAAGATTTCAAGTAGTGTAGTGTGTGTGTACAAGTGCATGCATACACAATGTCAGCTTAGAGAAGATGATGATGTCTTCAATTCCAATTCGAGGAGTTTTTAGTTCAAGGGAGCAATTAAAATTTAGAGGATCCCTTTTCTCACACACACATACACACAACATGGAGAGCTAGAGAGCGAAGAGAGTTCCTCCAGGAATCTTTTTCTTCTATCCTCTTCTGTGTCAAAACTCTCCTTAGCTTTATAGAATAAGATTCATCCTAGGGATTATATTATTTGTTGGGTAAAGAAAGGTTTTCATGAGAAATCCTACTTGGGAAAAAAGGCAAGGAGCATTTCTTCTTCTTATGAAAAATGTCTGGAGATGTTTTACAAGTGGAGGAATTGTTGTTGTGTGGACTTTGGGTGCCTACGGGCTTACTATCGAGTGAAGAATTATTGTGGACGTACGAATGAGTCTTTTGTCATGAAGTGTTGGTTTATCAGGACTGAGGAAGAAGAAGGAGGTGAGCGAGGAGTAAAAATTCATAATGATTAAGGATGGATGAGAGTTGTCATACATTAGATGATGATGTTGATGATGACAGGAGTGTTGTTGTGGGCAGATGGAGAGGAGCAGATAATGTACTTAGTACGTCCCTCGCCTCGATTCACAGTGTAATTTATACGTGGGTCGGGACACTTCGGTCTTCACCAGATTGACTTCTTTACCCGGGTATTAGAGAGAGCTTACCTTCTCCGACACCCGAGCCGGGCATGCTCACACTAACTGTGGGAGATCCGCACTCAAATCCTAACCAAAACAAACTCTCCCATTCAACCAAGAGATCACGCAGCGTGATTAGATACTCGTTCCGAATGCGCTTTCTCAATGGATCGTTATTATGATTGAATCAAAGTTCTCCTCTATACTTTCCTCCTTCCTTCGTCTATAGAAGCTCCCTGGGAGAAAGCCTCTCAGGTGACTCTGACTATGCGAAGTCTTATGCAAACACAGTTTCATGCAAGTGTTCAACCCATAAGTTCTCATGTAAAGAGGTCTATTGGTTCTTGAGTTATCATCGCATTGAGACCGAAGCGAAAGTCTTGCTGGGCTGGAGAAGCCAGCGGCTGATAAGCTCAGTGGCTGTGGTTAATGTCAGGTAAATTATGTAAAAGGGATGAAGAAAGGAGGTTGGTGGGTGGGAGGCTTGTTTGGAACAGTGGAACTCTGAGGTTGAATTGAGGAGGCGGTGTGGGAAGGTGGAAGGACAGGCTGGAGAGCCCTTCAGCAGCTGGAGGAAGTTGGAAGTGTGCTCGCTGGTTAGGCAGATGTGACTTCCGAGTAAGTCAATCCGTGCCAGATCCGCTTCTACTTATACTTCTCTCTCTCTGTATATCTGTTTGTGTATTATCTGTATGCCTGCCTGCCTCCCTGCCTCCTTGTGTGTTTGTACTACCAAACCTCAAAATTAGACAGATGTGAACTAGTTTAAAAAATACAAAGCACGGGACAAATGTCCAAGCCTCACATACATGATACCATCAAATGTGGGTCTAACTTTTCTAATGATGGTGAATTCAATACGAGAGAGTGTAATTGAATCGTATGAATCACGTGATTATATTAACCATTCTCTACAATTATGTCATGTCATTTGTTAGGATTGAATTATACATTATCCCATAATTATTAGGAACACACACAAAAGTACAAATTGAATAGAGAGTGAGGAACTTCCTTGAAATAGACTCGTGTATTTAGAGGTAAGGTTGTAGGAGTTGTAGTTAAATCATCTGGATAGAATAGATATTCATTACATGAGACCACATGATGGGATGCGGATGACCAGAGACACAGCAGACGAGAAAGAATTGAATAAAAATTATTGTGATCTAATGAATTAAATATGAGGGCAGATAATCAAATTTTCAATGAATATGAAAGCGCGTGAATTTGATGAGCGATTGGGTTTCAAAATGTGATAAAATTGAATGCACATATGAATCTCATTGCCTGCTGCATTGGATCTTTGGAACTGCCAGTCAGTTCTTCAAGAGATGAGAGAGGAGTGGCTGTGAAGATCATTTCAACTGTTTTTATTCCTCAGTATACTTTGCACGTGGCATGGAATTGAATCCTTTTATGGAGAGTCCAGAATTTTATGACCAAGACGAAGAAAGATATATAGGAAAGTTCCATTTGCATAAAATATCTCTTCTCAATGACAAATAAGGAATGAATTCTAAAATTTGATTCGCGTACACAGTACAATTATTCATGCATCTTATGAACCCTTTCGTGTTTGCTTTGTAATAATAATAATATTGCTTTATAGTCAAATTGGTGGGTTGTACTTTATCCTTCTCTGATAATCATGACGAACAACAACTAACAACTACCAACTAAGCCTTGCGGTGTGGGGTAAATAATACTTACACAAAAAGTCTAGCTACTTTTTCTACGTTTTAAAGTATATTAATCACAGAGAGAATCGATTTAAATATATTTTATCACTTGTGCATTGTGTCATAGAGCCACCCGCAGGGTGCAAGTAATCAATCAAGACTTCAACTCAAGTTGCTAATTATCGTAAAGTTAACTTAGTTAGAAAAGTAAGTAATTGTAGAGTGAGAAAGTGGAAGGTCAAGTAGGAAAAGTTATTTGAAGTTGATGATGACGATCACTGACAAGATTGAAGTTGACATGGGTGAAGAGATAAACAAACACTTGGGGATTGTTGATTATTGTGTGTGTTTTTCCGCAGAAGATGTATTCCATGAAGGATTGTGTGTGCCTGTGTTATTTGTTTGGTGAGAAATGAATGAGCATTTGATTTATTGCTCTGATTAGACTCCGCTCCTTTGATGAGTTGAATTATTACGGAGCTCCTGTCATCCCTCCTATCATTATGAGAGAGAATGTTTGTTAAAGAAATTATTCTTCGACAACATCGTTAATATTACCTTTTATCCCTCGTGTGTGTAAATTTGCCAAACAGATCTTCAACACGTGCTAGCTGTCTTGTTCCTTCCCTTATCTGCTTATGAATTTGATAAAGTTCATAAAAATGGTGTGGGATTATTTCTGGTTGCATTTTACATACGTCATAATTCATTAGGTGAATAGGAATCAATGCCTAAGTGCATGCTGTGTTGCTCTACCTTAAACTTAAACTAGCAACCTTGTAGTTAACTAGTGAAGCTTCTGTTATTACGAGTCATTTATGAAATGTATTTAGCTTTGGTAGTTTTCCTCTTCCCCTTCTTCTTGGTTCCATACTCCTGTGCCTACGTAGATTTGTAGGAATAGACAGTTCCTCACTCTGTATAGCTCAAAAATCTGGTGGTTTGAGTTCTTCAGTTACTTAAGCTGAACAAGAATTTTTCCAATTCACAAAGGAGGTTATAATATCTCCTTGTTAGTTGTAGTATATTTTTGGAAGGGAGCAGTGTGAGTATAATAGAATATGCGGATATATGATATATATGTATAGAAAGAGAGGCCGAGGGTAAAAATAAAAATATGGAAAATTTTTAGAAACTCCAATATCGCTTGAGAGATGGTTTAAGGAAGAAAGAAGAATACAAAACGGTCCTTTGGTTGAGGAGAGGGGAGGAAAGTGATGTAATGTGATGTGTTTTTTGTGATGATGGACAAGTTTGAAAGATGCAATTGTTGAATTCTTCGTTTCATCTGAAGGAATGCATGGGAAAGGGATTGTGTTGTAAAATCACGAAATGAGAAGATCGTGGAGGTTACAACAGGCGATGAGGAGGTAGTAGCTTGTGTGCAGCTAAAGGTGTTTGTAAAAAAGCGAAGTAGTTGGGGTCAAAATGTTTTGTGATTGGAAAAGGTCCCTTTTCTCCTTCGTCTGATCTTACATCTTGTTGTCACATTATACGGTTTAAGGTGGAATGTGTTTTGGTGTCGGTGGATGAGAATAACCTTAAAGGTTCATCCACTGTTGCTGCTCGTACATCCATCCGTCCTTCTCGTTCTTTCTTAAGGGGACACTTCTTACTTGAAGCAACACTTATTGGTGTAAAAGAGCGAAAGAGATGTAAAGAGTAACAAGTGTTGAGAGCAAATAAGTCTCTCTCTCTCCGTACCCTCCCACGATGTCCCTGGAGATTTGATAGATGAGCCACAAATCTCTCCCAAGTTTACGTTCAAGTGTCAATACACATTTTGTAAATTTGGGTCATAAAATTTTATTTATTGTATCAGCATCAGAGCAACCGTTGGTCAGTTACAACTTACAAACAGTCGAGTCCTTGTTAACTGACGAAAACCTGAATGGCGTGGGCTACGGTGAAGAAAAGTGAAGTAAATTCCAGTTTATGTGGAATTCGCGTGATTGGTTGATTGATTTGTTCCTGTGCTTACCACTTTGAAGGATGTGGTTACAAGTTAGAGAAACGAAGAGGAGTGAGAGGAGACCTTTTGAGAACTTGAGAATAAAAGGGGATAAGTAAACGATGAGTTTATATGAATATAACATGGGATGATGTTATGAGAGTTCTATGGGCACTTCCAAAAACCCAAGGGTTCTCATGGGAAAGTCAGGTCTAATTTTAAGTTATTGTTCAAAGAGCAAACTGGTTTCGTTCCAGGCGTGTAGGTCTCTGTGTGTACGTAGTAAGTAGTCACTCGTTTATAAATATAATCATCATATCCATTAGCGTATTACTTACTGAGGAGTAGAAGGAATCTCCTCTAACTAAGGTTAGATTGTATTTTGTACATTTTGTACACTTTGTAGTTAGTCTGTCTCTCGGTAAGCTAAGAGTTAACTCCTGTTATTCAACAAGTAGTGAACAAACAAGGTACAAATCGAGGAATATGGAGGAGGCTATGCGAAGAAAAGGGTGCACAGGAGAGAGATGAAGGGTCGAACTCATTTTGGTGGCTGAAAGGCCAAGTACCATCTTTCAAGTGGAGGAATGAAGGAGGAGAGGAAGTGTAGGATTTCGTAAAGGAAGGGCCAAGGACTTAATAAGGACTCTCCTGCTCATGATGGAATCATTCACAATATTGTTGAGAAGGTAGAGAAAGAGACTTAAGAAAACTGGAGGTTTACACACACACACACGAACCCTTAAAATGATTAGGTTGATTAATAATATCTTCTTAATGGTAGGGATTAGTATTAAAGCCTGGAAAGGATGAATGAATGAATGTGTACAACTACCAATTGTTCCCAGTCAGCTTACGATAAAAGTATCCAGCTTATAGTAATTGACTGTGTATAAGGTTGACTATAGGTAGCTAGTAAAGGTCATCATCCGGTTGTGTTTCCGGTCCTATCCGAACGATATGAAGGACTTCCTCTGTGGACAAAAAATGTACGCACCTCTCTTCATCATTGATTTGGAGGAAAGTATCACGTAACTTATAAAATATCAAGGAGCTTGACTAGTAGCATAGTTTTTATCGGAGCCTGCTGGTGTGGAGTTCAGAATCCATAAGGTTTCACATCAAGTATACACAGTTATACGAACTGTGCTAGCAAAGGATTTCCTTGAAGATGTTGTGTTGTGAGATGGTCAGGGTCGTCCAATCTAGACCATCGTAAAGGTATAGAGTATAGAGTGTTTATATAGTTGAGTGTGCAAGGAGAATAACCTTGAGTAATTAGTGTATATGGTAGCTGGTAGGTTGGTGCTAAGAGCTGCCAATCAACAGTTCAATCATATCATAAAGGTACGAAGGTATATATGGAGGAATGGATTCATTCATCGGATCGGCAGAGATATTATTATTACCATTTGTTGAGCAACGCAATTAAATAAAAATGCTGTGCTCTGAGGATGGATGAACTGAATGATTCATTAAGTGTACTCTGAGAATGATTGTGGCATAACGATATGGGGAATAACGGGTACAATTGAGGCAGAAAGGCAGACATTGCACTCTCGTCGTTTACTTTGCATACATGCGGATATAGTAGAGAGTATATTAAAGAATAAAGGGTGCATTTACATGATTCATGTATATGAATATGTGAAGGCATAAAAAACAATGAACTCGAGACTCGAGTATACAGGACCGGTGGTAGAGATATGATATAACATTAGTACAAAGTGAACATTGTTGGAAGGAGAGAGAGAGAGAGAGAGAACAATGAATGACGAGTTGTGTGTGTGTGTGTATTGCATATATGCGAATATGTATATTTTATTTTATATGTGATGTCCCGTTCTTAAAGAGGATTACTACGTAAAGTGGTTTTGCAACACACAGAAGCTTTATGAGGCTTATTTTACATCGGAAGTTGCTTGAACTTGATGTTGAGTGCAAATTGTGCATAGTGAAATTGTTCTTATCGGTCTACTCATCTTTGTAAAGCTAATTGAGTGTGTAGCTCGTAAAGTCACACCAACTAGCAGCACCAGCACAGTAGCAAGTTGCAACCGGCTAAATAGTAAACTGCATTTATATTCTCATACCCCTCCATCCCTTACAAGCAGTTTATTAGAGCAATTAGCAGCCATCAAAGGTTTAATTGGTGTTGCTTTTGTTTGTTCTTCTTCTCGGTGTGTTGTATGTGTGGAAATCCCTTTTGTTTATTAGACGACCGTTTTGTAGAAGAAAGAAAGGCATGTGTTTGGGAATGAGTGAAAGATGATGACGTTAAGTATGACGGATTAAGGGATTGTGAGAGAGATTAGAAGAGGCACGAATAAGTGAGTTGTGTGTGGCAGGAGGACTTGAGGTGATGGATTATCTTCCTACCAAAAGACCAAAACTCTTATATTAGCTTTGAATAATAATAATATTGTTTGAGGGGTGCAACAATCCAGACTTAATGTTTTAATTAGTGGTTAAAACTTGTTAAAAGTACTTTTTTAATTATAATCACTTTCCACGTGAAATAATAATCCACTTAATCGTATTTTCTTATTTGCAACGGAGATATTGAAATGGTGTAAGGGATATATATATATTTGTTTAGCAAGCACGCGTGTGTTAGTTTAGGTGTCTCCATAAATCATGATTGACCTCCTAGTTCACTTCCCCAATAAACCTTTTATAAACACGAGAACTAGTTAAGTTCTTTTCTAAATGTGTTTACAATCCGGAGAAAAATCGTGTCAGGGTAAACATACTTGTTGACATTTCTCAGAATTTGTAAGGTGGTTGGGAATGTCACGGGCGAAAAGCCGGAAATAGGGAGTGAAAGCGCGGAAGAGTGAAAGCACAGCGTAGTTAAGATCAACAAAAACAAGTGAAATCTCTGCGTAGCTTCAAGTCTTGTTCCCCGTATCTTCTAAACACTGTGTAAGCTTCTCGTACATCATAACACACGCTACAGCCTGCTTCGTAGTATCATGTTGAATCTAACAAAACATCTATATATACTTACTATCACTCTAAATGTACTTTAACCTTCACTCTCACACTCTGTCTCCGAAATGTTTTGAAACTCACCCGAAAGAAGAAATAGTAAATAAAACAAAGCTCCTCTGGTTGTTGTGTTAGGTTAGGACTTGGCTTAGAGTACAATGATGCTTACGCTTCGCATGTTGTCGCCTGAAGTAGCTGTGAATTAATGGCTCATTTAGCAAGCTTTGTCATCGTCATGAAATCTTTTTGGTTGTGGAAGTGTGGGCGAACACGAATAAGTCAGTTGCTTCTCAGGTTACGTGAAACTCGTGGTTGTCTAATTATTCACAAGTTATGCGGTCTATTTGTCAGCCCACTCCTAAAAGTGTAGTTAGACGTCTTGAGGAGTGTTGATTCCTTTTATAAGAAGGAACTTATTGGGAGATCGCAAACTGTTGCCTCAGTTCTCAATTATCTCTGCGTGTGCTTCTTATGTGTGATACATCGAGAGTGAGTGAGTGAGTAGAGGAAACCTTCCAGAAAATTATTTGGGTCGAAGGTCACCCATACGTAAAATCAGGTTGATTGGATGGACACATCACAACTAAATCGATTCACTCCTTCATTCCTTCACATTATCTCCTCATAGTGATATGGATGTGTCGGATATGTGTGTGTGAGTGAATGTCATTTGCTCTTTTCTCTCTTCGGTGCCTTACTTTCTCCGTACACGTTCAAATCGCATGTCGTGCTTTGTTGTACGTCCCACTTTCATGTCACGTCAATAAGTCTCGAACCCAAACATGAATTAATTAGCTTCCCACTTCTTTCTTTTTCTGTTAAGTCGATACCCAAATTCGAAACAATGATGTATGTACATACCCGGGTATATTGATTACGTCAATTCTTCTCTGTGCTTACTTTAATGAGGCTGTTCATCCTATGTCGTTCATCGGATATTTTCTGTGCGTCCAGCTACCGACTGTCAATCAAAAGTCCAACTGTATACAAAACTAGAACGGAGCTTTTTAGAAGTATAGAAGAAAGATATAAACTTCTATAGTTCTATACAATGACGCAAACAAGACTACATTTAAGGATAAAGCAACAAGAACGGTGTGGAGCTATTTAATTTATTTAACTGTCCAAAATGACGAACACTGTTCACACACATTATCATCCATATTTACGATGTCTCGCAGTCTTCCCTACTGAAAGAATTATTAACTCAACTCGAATATTTTAGACTTAAGAAAATTCCCAAGATTTAAGAAAATTCATCGCGAGCTACTTGCTAAGTGTCCTTAAGACATGCAAGGCAATGCTGACTGCTGACCTAAAACTTTTTAGCTTTTGATGTAATGATCGTCATCATCAGCAACCACCAAAGCAACAGAAGCCAGAGAACTAAGCAAAAGCAACTCGCTGGGAATGAAGTCTCGTCGCTGTTTTGCCTTGTCTGTCACTCCATTCGGCTGGAGTCCAGAAGAACCTTTGGTTCCCATCGAAAGTCATCTACTATTCTCACGACTACTCCCTTCTTCTCGTCATCAGGAATCATAAACTGTTTTTTGTCCCATCCACACAGAAGTCACTAGCATCAGAGCAGAGAGGGAATTTAGGGATGCTGTTCTGTTGATGATGATGAGACGAGTTGACATCGGGAATCGACATGTGTGTGCATTGATGAGATGAACCCTTAGCTTTTTATTAGACGTTTTACATTTCAAGTCCCCACACACCCATCAAAGGCATTTAAAGATGAATAGCCCAGTTTTGATGCGATTCTTGTGGAGTCATTTCATTTGGTAAAGTATTTGAGACACACAAGTTTGAAGTATTTGTTGAAGTGGCTTTAATGCTGTCAATATTAGACGAGATGTAGGTGAATGACTTGAGAGTGAGTGGATTAGTCCAAGGACGAGTTGTGTTGCCAAATAAATGACGAGAGAGAGAGAGAGGAGGTGTGCTCATTTACTTTGTGTGTGCAGCGTCTGACAAGAATAGTAGCAAAATAAGCATAGTTAGCATAGGTTGACTGCGTACTAAAGGGTTCATTCTAAGGTAGAATTGGGTCAAAGAAGGGAGTTAAGCGATAGTGTAAAGCGTACACTTGTAATCTCACGTAGTAAGTAGAGTTGTAACAGCGATGCTGATAGTGTAATAGTGTTGGTGGTGTGGGGGTGATCAGTAGATTGGAAACGGAACGAAATGAGTTGAAAGGAGGAAGGTGGTTTGGTATTTATTGTAAAGTACGAGTGGCATGCTTCACATCAACACAAATAAATGCATTTCAGAGATCACACAGCAAAGGTGGGTTAATTGCGTCATTATCACAATGAGATGCGTGAAGAGTCCAGCACACAGGAAGGCATGTGTTTAAGTATATTTAGGTATTTAGCATTTGAGGAATTCAATGAGACTCGTCGGTCAAACTCTGTAGTCTCTCTGCACTGTGCTTAGGTCATCTTAACTGTTACACACATAGTGTGCATTAAATGATAAGCGGTCTATTGTATTCTTAATTTTATTTTTAGTTCAAAGTTTCCCTTCATCAAAGACTTCTTTAAGAATGCATAAATGCGCTATCGTGAATTCCTATGGGTTTGCGTTAAATCAAAAAATATTAATTAACTTTTCTATTAAGATTGGAGATAATATTAGAATGCTCTGAAAAAACTGCGGACTTTATTTCTAGTTTTCTAGGTAATAAAGCACAAACAGGTACACACACATTAATACATTAGTTTCTTAGTCCGATAAGTGCTTCAACTTTTATACTTGTCAGTTAGGAGTGGTTGCTAGCTCGATAGAATTAGTGAGTGTGCGACCTGTTAGAAACGGTGGTCACAGGTAAAGTTGAGTAGTTTAGCAGTTGGTGGTATAGCAGAGAGAAGGAGATGTAGGGAGCAAATTACAGGCCATAAAATGACCGTCCATTAATTGGCACTTTATGTAACTGGCGTAATAGTTTGAGGTGGCGTATTCGTGTGTGAATATTCATAATGTTGGGATTTTAAATGAGAAAGCGTCGGTCTTCTCTCATCACCATTAGCGGATTGAGCATTACTAAATATAAAAGCCTTAAAGCGTATGCATAGCGGAGGAAGTAGGTGAGTTTTGGTCTAGGTACTTTGTGAGCTTATTTCAGAGCTCAGTTGTAATTTGTACACTTTAGGAAGACTCTTAATGAGACACGGTGCATTAAATCTACTTGGTTGTGTCAATCAATATTCAGAATTCAATTGTTTTAGTGGTTGGGTCTGCCTACCTTTCTTCTTTAGGGATATGAATAATGGATTGCTACTTATGTTCCAAACACACCGAGGAGAGCACAGAAGCTTACACTCTCCTGCTTGCTACTCCCAATGTCCCAATACTCCCAAATAAACTACACTTGCTTAAATGTCAATAATTCCCTTTTCGCAAAAATCCAACGGTATTGGTGGAAATGGTGAGTTGGGTGTATGGGTGAATTACCTTTGAGGACAGTTTCAAGGTCCAGCATATTATATGTGTTTGTGTGTGTGTGTATGTGTGCCGATAACAATAATATGTGTTCTGCTCGTTTGCCTCTGTGTATGTAGCAGTCGTACTAATGTGTGCATGGCATAATGGAATTAGTATAAGAGTTGTGTCCAGGGTGGGAGGGAAAGTAAGTAGCGTCCAACCTACATACCCACACAGTCAACCCACAAATGTTCCTTATCGGTGAAAGTATTCTCACATCCTTAGTACCCTAAATGCCTTTTATTTCCTAGCATGTTTTCAATTTCCACTAAACTGTTTTTCTAACTGAGCTCTCTGTGTTATTCCACATATCTCCCATTCCCCAGTACAAATAATACTAACTGACGTGCGAGAGAATGTGTGTGCCAAAATTTTCACAAATATGTAGGCTAAGTACGTATGAAGTACAATACAAGTACAAAAAGAGAGGACTGGAGTAACTGGACATGTACGTCACAGGGAAGACGGGACACATGCGGATTCCTTTAGAATTGGTGTTTTCGATCAAACTCTCAAAACTGGCCGGCGGTGTATTGATTTATTAATCCATAATGAGTGGAGTTTTCATGCTTTGTGTAATCCCTCAAGATAATCGATGCACACGGAGGAATGAAAAGCAATGATATAAATAGGTAATTGAGAGATGTGTGTGCTCGACTGTCTAAAGTTTTGAAGCTAGGCGTGTTCACAAGTCTTAAAGGACTTTCTCGTGCATATTTCATGGCCCACTTTCTCCCTCCACACACCACAGCAGCTCAGTGGTTAATTATACCTTGAGGAAAAATTATTGATTCTGTTTAAGAATGTAGCGTGTATATGTAAGTTAGTGTGTGTCATCATGAGGATATATAAAAAGAAACAGATCGGGAAAGAGTATAAAGCGATGTACACTTTGACTCGGATCTCAGAAACCAGAGAGAAAGCTTAGAGCAGAGAGAGAGAGTGAAAGCGTACCGTAAAGTGCGCAAGGGAAAGAGAGATCAATGTCCAAATTATGGTGTGTGTAGAAACTAGACTACTTTTGCTCCTTTCTCTCCTATGTATTTATATGCAAAGAATGCAGGCCAGGAGTGTCAGTGTGTCCATACCGTGATTCCTCAACAAGAATAGGATATGTATATGTTATTGTATGTGTGTACTTTCTCCTATTTCTCTTATAGAATCTAATAGAGTTATACAGTTACAGAGTATCCATTGAAATGATGTACCTCCACTGATATATACTTAATCACTGACTGAAACTCCATTTAGATTCTTTTGTAGATTTTAAGGCTTATTTTACGTGGTCGTGTGGAGACCGTTAGAGAGTACATTAAAAGTGTTGTGCCGCTATATAAAGTATAGATAGTTGAAAGGGTACATATGTATACGTCGGAGTTTGTTTAAAGTTTGTGTGAGAGAGAGAAGTAGGTTGAAACACTTGTAAATATTCGTAGGGAGTTGAGGAAGGAAGAAGGCATAGAAGGAAAGTGGTGGCATGTATACCTAAGCATCTTTACTTGTAACTGGAATGAGCAAATACATCTTTTCTGCCTGCCCACGGACCACCACACCACATCACATTGGAGGATGAAACTCCTCTTGACTTTATTGGAAAAGTTAGCTGGCTGCACACAACAAAATGATCTTGTTGTATTGAAGGATAGGAATTAATGTTTACGTGGGCGGGATAGGAATAGGAGAGCAGAAGGAAGGAAGAGAAAGTTACTTTCTCCTTGACTCATCTTGAGGCCATCCACGTGTGTGTATACAACAAATTCTATACACATGCAAATGTACAGGGAGAAAGCCAGGAACTTCATCTTGATATAATAGCAACTCACTACTTAAACTCTGTGTATCTCTTCATGCGAGTTGTTTTTCTTCATCCAAGTCCTACATAACCTTATGTACAAGTGTAACAACTCTGTAGCAGCAGGAGCAGCTCTCCTGTCCCTCGTGAGCCATTTGTTCTCTCTGCTTTTATCAAAATAGAGTTGAAAACAAGCTTATTGCACACACACACACACACGACTGGTTAAGCCTGAGAGAGGTGAGGATGAAGGAAGAATGTACAAACGTACACACAGGATTGTTGGCTGAGGTAAAATAATAATGAAATGAATGAACTTTGTACTTCACTACGGAACTGTTTCCTGTCTCGAGTGATTATTACACACTCGGGGAGAGTGGCAGGAAAAAATCTACACACTGGTAAATCACACACACACAGTTATGTGTATTTATTTGGAGGTTTCTGTAGGTGTTCGAATAGTTGGAAAGGTGTACTGAGGGTTTCAACACATTCAACAGCATTTGGGTGTAAATGAGAAATGGGAGGTGGAATAATTTTTAGAAAATTAAGAGCTATTTTATACACGAAGGGGAAAAGAGGAATGTAAAAATAGGAATGGTTCTTTGAAGTCGCGTATAACCATTTAAAGTGATGAGGGCTGTGCATGACTATAATAATATTACAGTTGCATTGAGTTGATTGAATTTGAGTGAAATCGTTAGGAATACTTTGTAAGGAGAGATTCCTTAGTGAGATTGGTGAGTTTTAGATTTGTAGGATGAATTGTAGAGGCTCGTTCGTGATATAAACGTGTTGGGATGGACATTTTAGGGGAGTTTTTTTATTTTGGCACACTGGGTAAGTTTTAAGTGAGAGAGTACAGGTGGGGAGTAATTATGCTACGAATAATTACACTTTTGGCAGTCACTGTGATTAGAGGATGTGTAATGTCACCTGTCACGCCATGTTGTTTCACACATTGTTTGCCGAGTGACCAACACTCTCGTAGAGAAGTATAAAATATTATGTAAAAGCAAAGTTCACTGAGTGAGTGTGTGGTTCATCATCATCATCATCACCAATATGATCCCATTCTGACTTCCGGTTGCTACTCCTGTTCGTTGTTGGCTGAGAGCTCATAAAATTCAATTTTGAAAAGTGTGTTTTACCAACTCACTATAAGCTAGATTGATATTTATTGTATGCTTGACGCTTGAATTCTTAATTTCCCTTTTTTACTCAGCAAAACCCAATTTTCTCGATTTTCCCAAAACGCATATTATTTCAATTATAATACGTGTACGCAATAAAAAGTAATATTCACGTAATTTCGCTTAAAGCTCTTGTACTTCGTTGATGTAGCAAGCAACTCACAAAAACGAAGGTTCAATTGTTGCTCAATCGTGTTGTGTTTGTGTCACTAGGCTGTCTGTGTAGGGTAGGAAAGGTTATAGACTAAAAGCTCAGCATTTGGGTGAAATACATTATGGATGTGTGCGTGATTTTGCTCAGAAGAATAGAAACCCTTGTGAAGGTGTATGTGTAAAGTTATGAAAATTATAATTGTGTGGAAAATGAATGAAGGTCAGACGAACAACATGCGAAATTAGACGATGAAGCGTAATTCAATATTTGGATGAAATTTATGTGTCTATAATCTGGCTGCTCCGTTGTCCGTATCAAATAGTTCAGAGCAGTTGGGAGTGCAAAGGAGGATTTGATTTCATGTTTTCATATCGTCGACTGTATCTCATCATTGAAGAGTGACTGACTACTGGCATGTCACTCTCTCTTCAGGTTACTGGACAAGGTCACACTCATATACTATCATCTCTCTGTATGTGTTCCACAGCATTATTTCCCTTTTAAAGTGAACTACACACACACCTCCACACACACACGCTTTCATTAGCAGTGAACAAGTTTAAACCAATTTCCCTGAAGGTGTGTGTGTGTGTCTAAATTCGTTAAATGTCAAGGAAAACGGTTGCAGGGGTAATTTCGATTAAAAATAAAGGACGCTTAAACATGCTTACTTACTTACGTAACATTCGAGTCTTATTCTTTCGTTCAAAATAAACTAATAAAAGTCACCTCTGCGTAAACTACTATAAAACCTGAGAGGATCGACTGGCTTGTGTAATTGAAGGGAGAGATGATGGAAAGAATCATTTTGCACCTGAACTGAGCTCAGTCAGAATGTGTTATGGATAGTAAAAGTGTTTGTACAGTAATTACACGTTTTAGGCAAGGCAAGGCAAATTGTTTTATTTACTTAGAAGTTTTCCTCTCTCAGCTATTTTAATCTGTTTATAAACAAGATCTTATGTTGTATGGGGAGTGTGTTAGAGATTGAGTAGCTGAGTACAAAGTTGTGTTGCTTTAATGTCTTAATGTATGTAAGGCCATGTCGTATTGGCGGTGGTGATGTTGCTGTGTACCTTAAAATCTTTGAAAGTTTTTCTACATTAACTAGCTACGCAGTATACAAGAGAGCGAAGAACGAATGAAAGGCATTTTGCTCAGCATTGAGGATTTCCGGCAGTAGAATTTTTGCATATTGAATTACACATCTCTTCTCGCTCTCTGTTGACAACTGCAGTGCAAATCATCCAAGGATATGTCAAATCCTGGGATGTTCACTATGCATGACCGACTTTTAGTTGTCTTGCGTCTCTGCTGTATTATGTGTTTCTATCCATCTCTGTGACATTAAATACGTACGAGAACGGATTTACACATTGATTAAGTTGACACTGACAATAGAGACACTTTTATTTGTCTTATGGCTAAAAGAGAGAAAAACATTTTTATGACAAAGACACTTCACTTAAGATTAAGGTAGATTTAATTTCTGATTTATTCTTCGTACCTAGAACTGTCAATTTTTAGAGTTGTGGAACTGAAGGATGTGTATACTGAGGTAGTGCTTAGCTAGATATAAGTACCTTTTTACATAGTGTACCTAGTTATTATTATAAAAGAGTGACTAGGAAACTATAAACTACAAACTAATGAGAAAGACCGTGACGCTAAATATGTAGCTCAGTGGTGAGCTCAATCACATTCATAATTGTTCTTACGTAGCAGCAAGTTCCCTGGAAACTCCCCCTCCCCCCTGTAAGGTTGTCCTAACAGGAGCAAATCTGGGTGTACACAAATTGAG
>JAQGAD010000853.1:0-27291 GCA_034696625.1 Isotomurus palustris
ACTCCATATTGTCTTAAAGTTCACAGCAAAGTTGCGAATCTAGACATAAATTATGCATTAAAGGTAATGCAATTGCATTTGGCGTTTTACGGGTGAGTCTTCCTTCGTGTGAAATATAAAAGGATGAAGATTAACCCAAGAGTTTAATTGAGAGTCCTTGAATCTCAGGCGTGGTTCTAACCGACGCCCTAGCAAAGTTATTTATCTTATTTTATACCAGCTGTAAGTACGTCTTGAAATCGCCACAACATATAAATTGTCTCGTTAAACCATCAAACATCTTTCGTTGATTCACACATTTGTATCATTGTATCCTCAGCGATCTTATTACTGACGCATATTCAAAGACCTTTCAATACATTTTATTTATACCACCCTTCTACCATTCAAAAGTCACTTGTAATAGGTATGCACTTTCATTAATTTGACCGTGGCAGGTCTCTATATAATTCCTTGTTGAGTTTAAGCTTAAAGAACTTGGACCAAATCTACATATATAAGCATAAGTTAAGACTTAAGACTCCGTTGTAAATCACTCGACACTTGTCCAAGCAATATGCATTATCGCAGATAGTCTTTGATAGTGGAGAGAATAAATGGACCAGAACAATTACATCTCCAACATTGCGGCACTTAGTTCCATTGTGACATGTAAATGCAGATGAAAAGGGAGAGGTGATATTATTCTGGTACACTACGAAAGTCTCCCTTAAAATAAGTCGCAGAGATGCTGGTGGTTCTGTTACGCCAAACTCTACAAGGTGAACTTGTAAAGTTATGTGGATATTAAGGTTCGTGCGGTTCGTACACTTCTTATGCATAACACATTCAATATATATTTCAGATTCACTTTCATTTCTCACACTGCACCACTTGCCGATACCGTAAGAATGCATGTGATAACAGTAGAATACAACGCTAGGAATGCAAAAGCATCAGGAGAGATGTTACACATAACTTATAAGCAAACTATTATTAAGCGCCCATGTATATACTTAGGAAACACTAAGAGATTTGCCTACAAATATGAAACTGGCTGAGCATAGGTGATCGTTTCTTGCAGATGGAATAGCAAAGTTATCATAGGGATGCGATATTAACTGCAATATGTGAAGTTGGTCGTTTGTGATTAGACGGCTGGGTACTTCTTGTCAGTGCAAATACTCAAAGGTACACATGCTAAGGCATATGTAACTGTCAGACACCTGAGGCTCAGAAGTGGGTCACCTTTTGCCTTTAAACGGTGGACCTCTGAATTCATAACCCCATGGATTAGTGCAAATACATAATAACGCTTTTGTTTTACACTTCTCCTAACCCTTCGTGCCATAAAAAGCGAATGCATTGTTTTTTAGGTAAACTAGAACCATTTTAATGGAGAATAGTGTGCGAAACCAAACTCTGTGAACTGCTTCTGCTGACCAAGTCCTTCGACTCGATACCACATGCTCATCTACATTAAGATATTTGCAAGGTCGACAAGCTCTCCCAGAAGAACTCCTCCATAATATGTTATTCACATTGTAGATTACTCATACAGACTGCTGTGGATTTGGTTATCGAACGACTTGCAACCACACCCATGTGTAAGATGCTTACAGGCTGTTTTGCATTCGCATACTCTGCGACCCTTATGCTACACATACGAAGAATACATTTCTTGTGGTTTGAGTGAATCGTCTTTCACGTTGTATCATGTCATACAGAGTACACGAGGAGGAGTAATCACTGAAGATCATTGGACACAAAAGATGTAGAGGAAAGGAAGAGATCAGCGTTAATGGTGGATTATGAATGCATTCTGAACAAAATCAATGGTTACTTGAGCAAGATGAATGCAAATCAGCTACGCTCGTGGACAATGGACAAAAGGCTCCAGACGGAATTAGGAAGCCAACACACGGAGGTAGAGGAGAATTTCAATGAGATTGCTCCAAGAACTTAAAATTCTTATCAAGGTGAACGAAAGCTTGGAATTAATCTGTGGCTGGCGATGGCAAAATGACTAAAAAGACAGGTTTTTGATGGGAGGAGGTTGATTGTAATCCGCGACTCTATCATATCATAATTTGTCACTTCTAGACCTGCATACGCAATGAATCCCACGAGGCGATCGTATCAATTGTATTGATTAAAACTTCCTCGTTCACGTCCCACAACTAAAAGTTATGTCGAGGGGTATATAATTTCCTCCTTCTCACTAACACTTACAAGGAACAAGATACTAAGGTACTTGTAGCAATTAAGATAAGGTTAAGACTTCAAAAACATAATGGAGAAATGAGTCTCTGGATCCTTCGTCCGCATAATCCAAGATCAACCAAGAGTGATTAGTGAAACCAAGGAACACTTTGTTAAAATTAATTGGTGTGTCCACTCAGCAGCATTTAAAGTTGTATTGTATGCACAAACAACGGTAATGCTCAACCGAGGCGTTTCCTTTTTTCCTTGAGATTTTGAAGTGTGCAGTTTTATAATTACAACATGACACATAACATGTAGAATGCCCTACATTTCACAGTTTCGCAGTCTCGTACCAATGTACCAGTTGCGAATAAACAATAATAGTTAATTTAGCATAACATTTAACTCTATTGTTTCCTTTCCCACCTGCTTCTCTGTGACTTTGTTGAGTCGGAAGTGTGATAGAAAACGAGAGTAGATGAAAAATACACACACACACTTCTTCTTGGAGGAACATTTATATAGTTTACTAGTACAGGTTTACTACACACACTTGTTGTATTGTATAAAGCTTAAATTTAAGAATCTTGATCGCTACTACCGGAATGGTACGCATGATATTCAATCTTTTCTTAATGAAATAGAAGAGACTTCCGTTGTCGCACACGTAGCTTCAAAACTAATTAATTCAATTTCATTCCACTCCTGCATTAATGCATATTGTGTAGGCTCTACGAACCAATTATTTTGCCAATCAGATCTACTACAGTAAATGTACCTACTACACTCGTCATCACAACAATCCAAGGCCTTCTCAAGTCTTCTGACTCCAAATATTCGCTTATTGTTAGTAGGTATCATTACTTCTTAAAAGACAGCATCAAACTTCACACAACGGGAAGAATTTATAATTTATAATAACAACTTAAAAGACCGGACACCAAAACCAAAGAGATGATCCGATGATCGCGTATTATGATTTATGAATATTTTATGCTCATGTAACTGTTATAACATATAAACAACACACTCGCCTGCTTATCACAGGGCATCATGAAAACAGAGAGAGACTTTCAGTTTCGTTTTGTTTTAACTAAGCTTTCAATCTATTAATTAACCTGTGTTGAAGGAAACCTAGTTCTCACGACCAGTAGAAAACATTCTGTTTCTGATATCACAAACACACACTGCTGCACATAAGTCTTAAAACAAATAGTGAGTTGTTGAGCAGACTGTCTTTTGACTACATGAAAGGCTAAAAATTCAACAGTACAGTGAGAAGATTTTTTTAACTGCGAAAACAATGGTGACTCTCACTAATATTTCGACTGTTGTGGACAAAAAGTGCACTCATGCTCACCTGAATTCTGAATATGTGAAGAGTTTAAGTTAAACTCTTTAGAGGCATTCTTATAAAACATCATTAGACAGGCTATTGACTTCAAGTTTAAGTGGCACAATTTCTGGTGACAAGTAATAATATAATGACCCTCTATCAGAGACTCGTCATCCTTTCATAAAAATCTAGTTTACTAAGCTTTGTTCACAGAAACAATGAATGATGCATCTTTTTTCATGCGGGAGTGAAATGCAACTGAGCAACATGCAAGATACACCTTCACGACTTCATTTTCTACAAATGTCTCTCTGCTAAATGGGAGGATTTGAGTTATTTTTATCTTTTGTAATGGGTTACAATGAAAAACGGTGTTTTAAGAAGGAAATTATTCTTTCCTGACCGCAATACGTTGTTATCTTTTCTTTTTACGAAAGTGGGTTTTAAATCTTCTGCAGTCTGTGACAAAAGGAATTCAGGTGATAATAATGGACGATGAAAAATCCATTGTCATCATCATAATAATTATGATTGCTCTTTCCAGATTAACATGTAACTTCTCCAGGGGACACAATAAGAAAGTGTATAAATGAAATTGTCGATGGACTGCGTTAGCAAATCCTGCCGTTCACCAGTGAAATGAAAAATTCCAAAGAGAACGTGACTTGGGATAAAAAAAGTCTGAAAATGATAAATTCACCAGCCATCCATCCACCTTTTTTCCAGTTAATTCAAGTCCAACCTGAAGGCAATTTAATCTTTAGGAGAGAGAGAGAGAGAGAAGGATGTGCGTAAGTACTTATAATATAATATGTATGCAGCTTGCACAGTGCTAAGGCACCGACACCCATCCAGACACAAAAGAATAGTGAGTGAGTGACGATTCAATAAGATGCAAGAGGTGTACGGGCAGCATCAGTTAACTACATCATTTAAATGTTTCAGTTTACATTGCATTAGCTCATTCTCATAATTCATTGGGAAAGTAAACTCAAAATTTGACAGGATGGCTAAAAGCCTCAGCCCAACAAATTATTATCTCTCTCAGGTCCATACCCTTTCAACTTCGAACCGTGATTCATTTGGGAACTGGCGACGTTTACCTTTACGTGCCATCATTATGGAAGTTTCCCTTGGAATTCACCATAAAAGCTGCCAAAATCAAATCCATTCATTAAGAAATTATGAATCTGCCCATTTAACCGGCTCTCAGCTTCATATAACGAATGTGCAAAAGTGTGACCGAATGATGTTGCAAGCCAGGAATGTACATATATGAGAGTAATGAGAGAACATTCATTATAAATTACTCTTCCGAAATTCCGTCATGAATCATTACAATGTAAAGCACAGGAAGATCTTAACTTTTCCATGTCCCATGTCCCATCTTCACTTTCAGATTTTTTAAAATTATAAAGCTAATGGTATACAATGCGTGTGTGTGTGTGTGTAAGTGGACTCGGTCGACGTCCTCACATACTTTTAGTGTTGATATTCAGCTATTTCCTCGTTGAATGAGACGGAACGGAACTAAAATTTTATTGTTGAACTATTCTTTGAGGTGCGGCAGTATCTTTGAGATATATCTACCTAATCATCATCATACAGGAGGGTCAGTCTCCACTTTAAAAGTTGTAGTAAAAAAGAATTACTTTCTTTAACACACCAACGCTATATATCCATGATGTAATGGACTTCACTTCATTAACAAAACACACACAAAGATCGTTATTTTCTTTCATCAACGCTGGAAACACACGGCTTCTAGGTCTCAGTTTGCATAAGATTATTATCATGGCTTACAGAGTAAACATTGTTTTCTTAAATGACTTTAATTTTCTCTTTCCTGCATACGAAAGGGAATTTGGCCTTAAACCTTCTACCTTCCAGAAAAGAGTCGTAAGTCGTAAGCAGTTATCGTGTTGCTTTTTGTGCACGAGGAGATCAGTTGCAGAGAAATTCCAAGCATTCAACATTTCTCATGATTTCAGTGTCAGTGTCTACCGACCAACCCTTTCAAATTTGGAATTCTGGACAGTACAAGGTTTATTTTCATGTTTTCATTTACTCCAGAGATTTGAGTGATAGCTTGTAAACTGTTAACCATGAGATTTCAAGGATTCACACAGGTCCAGTCGTGTGTTTTCCAGTTTCCCAAATAATACAATGAAAATGAAATACCCGTAACGAGTATTAGAAAAATTCATAGCATTACCTGAGCATTACCTTGATTCTAATCTTAGACCAAAGGTCATTTAAAATTTTCTAAAGACCCTACGTGAGATTTCTAACAAGTCCTGCGACAGGTAGACTTAAGGCACTTAAATTAGTTTCTCACCTTCACTTTCGAAGGTCTCAAAAGTTCAATGAATAAAGCATCTCAAATCTCGTAAACATTTCAGGTTGAAAAACAACAAAGACAAGAGATGAGAGAGGAAAGGGTTGATTTTACATTTCTCAAAAACAAACCCACCCGTTTAAATTACAGAGTATTATGCCCACAGAAGTCATTCTTGCACCCAACACATTGTTTTCAAAATTAACAAGGGGTGCATTCAGCATGAACCGTCAACTTTGAGATTTCAAGGATGTTCAAAGTTTAAAACTGTCTTCACCACACAAATGAATGTCTACAAACACTGAAAAGCTTTTGTTATATTTGCCAGCAATAAATTTCAAACATTTTTTTCTCCAGACAATCTTCTTTTAGAAGAGTGCGCACCCTTAAACAATCATACGAACTTCCTGAGAAGTTTAATGAAGAACATGTATGTGTGTGTGTACTTTATATACAGAATAATGAACTTAAAGCGCTTCCATGTAAGGTATACTTAAGAACATAAGGATTGGTTGAGGACTTGCGTTCCTTCAAAGGTATCGCAGTCGGTGGCCAATGAGTGATTTAGAGATGAGAGGTGGTGAAATTCTTACAAATTGCATTTGTTTCTTTCTCGGGCATTCCCATAACTAATTACCATCATACGAATTTAGAACATGAAGGGAAGGCAGAAAGTGAAGTTAGAAGAGAAGTGTGTGCCACCCCAGAAGTGAACAATTCAGTAGACAGTCTTCCAGCGCTTCTTTAATTACTTTTTTGATATGAAAGTATTAAACCTAATATGAAGTCTCTACAGTCTCTACAGTGAGCGATTTCGTGAAAAGTTTCGTGTGTGAGGAATGTGTAAAGATCCTACAGTAAATTTTACACCTTTCAAGTTAGAAGAGAAACGCACTACCTTCTAAAATTGAATGAAAGAAAAGGCAGGAATGATAATTTAAGATCCCTTGAGGGCTCAAAATATTACTTAATATTGTGAGGAAAGTGAAATCATGAGGATACGATGAAAAGGCCGGCACACAGCAGGTTCCTGAATTTTTGACACCCGTTGGTGGCTGCTCTCTCAGTGCCTGTCCAGCAGAAGTGTCTCCCGGCTTATTCTCCAGCGATTCTGCTTGCAACTTCGTATTTTTAATTTACTCTGAGGAACGAAATCATTCATAGTCATCTCATATGTCTGCTTAAGTATCTCTCTCTCTCTGCTGCTGGTAGGATTTTCATAATGAAACTCAGCTACTTGAAGAAACTCTAAGACGGCTATTAGGATGATATTTAAACTGCAGCATTGCATGCATTCAATTGCATCTGCATACTTTCAGACCTAATGAGCGAGAGGTTTAAATTGACTTTCTGTACAATGCGCTCTTCTGCAGTCTCATTCAAACGAATTTCCACGAGAGATTCAGATAAGAAGGATGGATGGTGTGCTTGGGAGCTATTTCACTATTCCTTACGTTAGAATAATTTCCTCATCTGCCTGCATTACCGAACCCAATTTGTTAAGGACCGTTCTTCTGTCTGAATTTTTAATACGCTGAGAAATAAAAGAGAGATGATCTTCGTCCTACTGGCTTCGTTTTTTGCTACCCAAGACGTCCATTATCCTCTATTAGAACAACAGAGTTTGGATCCCATTAGATACAATTATTTGCATTTATTTCCTATAATAATTGTACCGTTCATTACCCATTCCGTATAGAAGTATGGGTGACTGCTTCTCTGGAATGATTTGGTTTGCTTTCTTTTGAGTTTGGTGAGTGTGTATAGTGCGTATACGTATTTTCTGGAAGGTCATTAGAAGCAACCTGTTTCATCTACTCCTGGCAGAGCAACTAATAACAATGCTGATATATTCACATAGGAAGGAAGACATCTCCATAAGATTCTAAAACTCTTGAAACGAATGCAAATTGGTCTATTTGATGTCGGGAAACTTCATTGGCCATATAAGAGTAATAACAGTGAAAGCTGAGCCGGGGTGTGTTGAGATTCAACTTGGACCACATTATATTTTTAATGACGAGATTGCATTGCTTGTCCAGATGCTAATCTCCTACACTCGAAGAAGAAGAAGAAGAGGAAGAGATTGAAATACGCTCAGACATTTTTGATGGGACTGGAAGGTATTTAATGGTCTGACTCATCATCATGACACTTGTTAAGCTGGAAGAGAATGTGAACTTAAAAGGTCTTTAATGCTTTAAATCAAGGTGTGAATGCCATAAAAACCTCAAGAGATATTTGAAAATCACCAAAATTCTTCTCAATAAAATAGCATCATCCTACGTGCTGCAAGTACAGCTACATTAGCTTAGTGGTGGCCTACGTGTGACGCATAATTTACGCACCATTTACCCACCCATTCGAGATCCAACTCAGGTCATTCCTTCCTCAGTTTTTCCTTATAGTGAATCTCTAGCAAAATCCTTTAATCTCTCGACGAGCAAAAGTTGCCAACACTTTCTGGCAAAGTCGACTCAAGGGCAATGATGCAGTGCAATTTAATGTGCTGGAGGAATACAATCCATATAATCTAACCACACTGGATGATGGCAGAACAATTCTGCCCCATGTAATTCGATACTTTCAGCTTTCGTGAATCGTATTAACTTCTTCCAGTTGCTTTTTATCACTTCATGTCTGATTAATCATTCTTTTGAAAGGATTTTAAACCCACGAAAAACATTTTAACGCTCGACCCACGCTCCTCTTGATTTACTACACATTTTTGATTGCACTTAAGTGAAAATCGGATTCCCAACGAAGTATACAATACATGTTGAATAGAATATTAACTTTCAAGACTTGACACTTCCAGCCACACTGACATTTACACGAGAGAATTACGCTTCCCGGTTGAATAACTTTGACTCGGGAAATGTGCGTAGACCATTTAGGCAAAATCAGTTTTTATCCAAAGCCAACCAAATCAGTAGAGATTGCTTCATTCTCTTCTTTCGCTCACAAAAGCTGAGGCAGGACATATTGGGAAAAAGATGCAATCCAAAAATGCTTAGTTGGAGTTATACAACTCGAATATCTTATTAGTTTCATTTTTTAAAGACTAATATCTTTGATGTAATCTTGAAGTGAAACAGGCATCTCCTTTGTCCACAATTATTTGCCAACTTCTGCTCTTGACTTCCGACTAATCAGTCGTCTTAAACTGAAGTTCATGCGAGTGACATGTCTTGTCAGATGTACGAAGAGGATTAGAAGACTAAGACTGTGTGCAGATTAAGATTAATCGTGGAGGTAGCAAGGAGAGCTGCGTAAACCGAGTATTGAACTCTACGCTAACGCAAGGACGGCTGTCAAGGACGTCGTAAAGGAGGATGGATACACGCATCCTTGTGCAGCTCATCTTCTGAGGATTTGCGATTGCATGCCAAATGCATGGAAAGATGAGACTCTGCCCTTTGAGAGATAAAAACTGGCTTTCATCCTTCCGTAGCAGCTAGGGAACAATCATAACATTGAAAACATAACATCCTGCTCTTCATCATCTTCCACCTTCAGCCTTCCTTCCTGCCTCATCATCACTCCCTACAAAAGACTTCACTCACTTATCTCCACTTGGTCAATGAGGGCTTTCAGTCCCATTCTCCCACTTAAAAGGACTCTTCACTCACTCCTTCCAACCAACAAACTCTTTGACAGCTCGAGAGAACCTGGACTTTGACAGACAAGACTTAACTACATTCTTTAAGTCAATTCTTCTGACATCGATTCACTTTCTTCCAATGAAAGTAGTTAGCTACACAAATATGAGCTGTTCGGAAGATGATATATGGGATTGCTCCTCGCTCGCTCCTTTTTTCCCCTCTCTTATTGTGTGCTTGCATGGTTAATGAAAAAGAGTTGTACAGACGAGGATTATTCAGAAGTCAAGTTGATGTGGACAAAAAATTAGCTCATTTTGAAATAATGCTGCTGAGGAATTTGCCATAAGATCTTCAATAGAGTTACTTGATAGGCTTCTTCTTGGTCAATTATTGCTACATGGATGATGAGGTTGATATGTTGAAGAGGTTGTTTTTATTGAATCCTCTTAGGAAGTCATTGCATCGCCCGTGAACACCGGGGAAAGTATTGTAAATCTCCACGCACACATGCTTTTTGTGCTAATTACCGTCTACTGAGAATTTCAACCACAAACTTTTATAACCACCACTGAACCAGTGAAGTGCTTAATTGCTTTGCGAACAGGGAATAAGGAAGCATAAAGATTGTATCGTGGTCTCGCATATATTTCATACAATTGAAGCATTCCAGCAGAAGAAGGCAAAGTTTAACTGACAAGGTTGGAGAGATGAGCAAAAGTTGTAAATGTCAACGACAGATCAATTGGGCAGACATTCCTTGCGAGTATTACATTACTTAACACCGGTTAGACTTGAAGCAAACGCATGTTGGTTGGATGATTTTGCTGTAAAATAGACAATGTCTGACATGTATTGAAAGGATGTAAAAAGTGGATGGATGGAGTTTGCAAGAGAGGAGAGAGGAGAGAAGGTTCATCAAAGGGTTAATCAGGCTGAACAAAAAGTCACAGAAGCTGGAGGAAAGTAATAACAACTAGTTGGGTGAGTGTACGGATTCACAAATCACCCACAGAAAGATAGATCATCAATATGTCTGTGTGTACCAACAACAACAACAACTGTATGCAATTCATGTTCAGTCGGATCGGCGCCTTCCAGGCAGCTCAGGGAGAGTCCGAGTAATTATATAGCAGAAAGAAGTGGTAGTCCGGAAAGTATTGAGTAGCTGAGGAAGTATCAAATCCTCAAGGATGCCTCACATAAATGTCTTAGGGTATTACGAAGTAAGAGAACCTTCTCTTGATTAAATTTAATTTACTTGATAGCCTCTCTCTCTCCTCACTGAACCTTCTCCTCCTTCCACACTGACACAGGTAGTAATAATCTGTCGTTGACTCTTACACGTGCCAATCTGGTCCATTCAAACTTACTCACATCTGAACTTACATGAAAAATCGTTCATGTCATTGGAGATCAAGTTATAAAATGCACAACAGCACATACACACCATCCAGATGCTTTTTTTCCATATGTGCTTTCGTAAAAAAATCACTAAAGCCAAGGAACTGGCGCCTTTGACTGTAAAAACTATTCTGCAAAGTTCTCATCCATCATTCTCCAGCAGTAAACTTTTCACACGTAAAACTTCAATTAGTGACAATGGCATAAATAAAGCACAACAACTTGCGTAAGCACCTGCAATCTGCAATGATTGTTATAATATGCCAAGCAGCGATTAATAATTCACCGAGTCTTGTTGAATCTTCTTGAGCAATCTATTGAATGTAATCACATTGTAAGAGCAATAAAGTCAAGTGAGAACTTGACGGATTAAAAGTTCTGACACTCAACTACTTGAAAATACCAAAAGAATGAAGAGGAATTGTGTATGGGACTTTTTATGCTTTTTATGGCAAATCCACGTGTTTTTGAATTACATGTGGAAAGAATGTACGCGATGAGACAAGTCTTGAGAGATAACAACTTTTACATGTCTTGGCATCAAGTTTTTTCTTCTTCCTGAAGAAAATATGCGTATATGACACTGCCTTTGTTTGTGGCACATCTCCTCGTATGAGCACATAACTTTACTTAAAAATTGTAGTTTTGGAATAAAATTCCGATTGATTGCATAAGACCTGCCTCTCAACTAAGCGAGAAGCATGTAAGAGCAATTTACAGGAGCCAACGCATCCCCCTGTTGTTTTATTAATGTTACGTTACGTCTTCAAATCCGATTATTGATTCCAATAGACTTGATGGATTGAGGAAAACAAGCCACGACTCTTGTACAAACAACTGATACTCGATAAATCATTACCTTCTTATTTCTGTCTGTTCAAAAGATCTTCCTCATACACAAACGCAACTGACACACACAAGACAGTTCAATAGTTCAGTAAAAATTATTTTACCTTTATCGTTTATACTTTATACATTAGTGAAGGAATGAAGAGACCTCGAATGAAAATGAACGTCTGACAAGTAAACGCGCATCTTCACGAATTCACCCAAAACCTACTTTGATGTAGCTTGAAATAGTCATCATATAAATTAAGTAGACATTTCTTGATTCGCATACATGAATAATTGCTTACTACAACAAATGCAGCGGCCACAGTGACTATCACTCACAACTCGTCATGCTTTGAGGAATTCCACATTTATTCGTGTTATTTATGACACAAAGATTTTGCAATACTCGCTAAAAAGATCAAAGATCATCACACAACAAGTGAATTTAGCCAATTATTGGGTACTATTTATTAGGGATAATGAAATTACTGTGAAGTGCAAAAATTATTGTTTTTACAATGTTTAAAACATAAACAGAATGTCTAATAAATTTAAGTAAGAGAACATGTTAGTTAAAATTGTTGTTCCACAGACATTTTCAATTTTCACTGACACACAAGCAAACATCAGTTTTAAATAATTGAACAAACTGCAATAAAGTTATTTGCTTGGATGAATATCATGACACATTCTGCGGACTGTGCAAGTCTGTGCATTTAAGATTTTCATTAATCTTCACTCTTCACCTTATTGAGTAGGACGGCATGCGCTTCACATAAATTGTCAAGAAGGTGTGAAAGACTTAAGTTGACACACAAGGCCGATGCCTATCACCTCGTCAAAATAAATTCGCTATTGACTCAAATCTCAGATGCGATAGCTCTTACAATTTTATTCACCGACTGTTGCAATCCTCATCCATTTGGTTGTAATCGTTGACCAATGTGAAAAATGTTTGTAGACTTCTCAAAAATAAAGCCCAGAAGCATACAACTTCCATTAACATTAACATTGAGAGTACTTTGCAAAATCACTCCTGCATATGTGTGCATTATTATTATTATTATTGAGATTTGAATTGTGCATTAGTGTGTCACTATCTTAATTATTAAGAATATTCCCAATCGTGTCCCCCTTCTTCTTGAAGTAAATTATAGTCACCTCTCGATATATCTTCATCTTGTGTGTGTGAACTACTGTGAACACCTTCAGGGGACTTTACGATGGGAGAGTGTTATTTGGTGTATGCGTGGACAAGAAGAATTTTCATTTCTAATCCTTCTTCACACCTTTTAAAATACGCAGGAGTCATTTAGATCCTTTCATCTGTGTGCACTGTGCATCGAATGTGCGAAGCTGGGAGAATATAAGAGGACATTTCATATTTAGCAATCCGCTACCTTGATGAATGAAGTGGCTAAATAAGAGCCGTTAACGAGGATACCTGCATTCTATTATGACTGTATTCATGAATAATTGCATAAGTGATAAACACTGCTTTTCGCAAATTGCAACTCTCCATATGATAAACTGCCGAGAGTCTCCTCAATACACGAGACTGCAAGTGATGCTCCTTTAAAAGTGAGTTTGCACTTCTGCACCGTTTATCGCTACTGCATTATTAACACCTCAGATATTCAAAGACCTATTGGAATGTCGATGTGTTCAATGCATTTATAAGTAGCTGTTTCGTGGCTTTCATTTATGCGTACACTCTAGACTCTAGACACTGAAGAATCCATTTTGGTATCACGAGGCTCGAGATTGAATCAAACAACCTTAAAATCAATAGCCATTGATTTCTTTTGGCGATATGCATTAAACTTTTAATAGAGAGTGTATCTTCAATAGCAGAATAGCTAATGAAAGTCATTTATAATTATTTATGTATTATTTGGTAAGGGTATCATCTTGAGAAATATTAAATGCTGTGTAATAACTTGATTTCGTATCGATAAAATCATTTATCCAATTAAAAAAATAAATTGAAAATTCAGTCCCTAAGTACAGAGGTAAAGAATCTACTTGCCAGTTGTGCATTATGCAATTCTGCATAATAAGGCCAAAGTCCCTTAACTCGTTTGAGATCGAAGATTGTGACTTGGCCATTAAAATGCTTGACATCATTTTTACGCTTGGTGTAGACTCAAAATGTGCTGGTATGGTAGTAATAATGACTCGATACGTGAACTTCAATTTGTCACACATTTTTATGCATATTTCACGCTTAGTTAATCCTATCTCACTCTAAGATTTTTACAACTTGAAGATTTAAACATAACATGACAAATAAGATGGAAATAACTGTAATAAATAACAATTTCTCAGTGGATAGTCTACTAGTTCAATCATGGAATTTTTGTTAATAGAGCAATTAACTAAAATGTTCAATAGTCGATCGATTGACGATGATGATTGGATTTGCAACAGGGCGTAGTAGGTACAACACAACATTTCTGATCTGTCATTCATCATATTTAAATATATTGGAAGGAGCCGACAAAGAAACAAGGCTGGGCTAGTATAAAATATAAAATTAGAAGGCGAATTTTTTCCTAAATTGGTAATGATAATAGTAACGTGTGTGTATGTGAATATGAACTCTCGTGACCAGTTGGGCTGAATGATTTTCAATTAAAGACCTTTTCTATTAATAGGGAAAAGGCTAAAGACCAAAAAAACCCTTCCGAGTCTAAAAGTACCAATGACACGGACGTTGCAACTCAACGTGTGTAATTCAAAAAGTTCTATTCAAGATTACTGAGAATTGCATCTCTCTGTGTTTACACGTATGATTGTACTCAGACAAGAAATCTGATTCATTCACAACTCAAGGCTGCCATATAAGCACTATTATTATTTTACTATTGTTGACCTTACAATTATTACTAGTCTCATGAGTTGGCAGGACCGCACACACATATACCAAAATGGTAATTATTGTGAGAGCCGTTAAATTAGCTTAAAATGCTTATTAATCTCAAGACTTTTAATTCCAGAGAAGCATAATGAACCCGCGTTTCAACCAAACCACCAACCTCCTATATGAATTTGAAGAATAAGAGTACAACTACAAATCTGAATGGAAGTATTCTTCAGTGAGGAAGAGAATGACTGGTTATTGGCATGCGTTATAATATTTCCTGGTGCACGGACACTGAGGGAATCAACGGACGGACCTCCTCCCATTTCAATTCAAACCAAACAATCGGTCATCACAATTATTATTGTAATATTGTAAATTATCACATGCCACCACACAATAACTATTTTTCTAAAATTAAACGTACATTAAGTTCGTTCAACTTATCACTCCGTGAAATGTGAAATCATTTTCATTCGATCAAAACTATCCTCGGTTTGGATCAACGTAATCATTTTTAACAGTCATCTGTCTATGTCTACTTTCTACCTTTTCATTCGTGTATAAATAGTACCCGTTTGTTCTTCCTGCTTTCCCAATACAATTTTAGATTCGCTAGATGTAAATAGTAATTTACAGATCTATAAACAGTTTGACGCAAGGTCCAGTCTAGATTTGCAAATGACTAGTTACATTGTTGTTCGCAATTTGAGTATTAGGTAACTGCAAAAATTCTAAGACTACCCTAGGACACCAATTCACTCGATATATAATTATTTCTGTGCTTATCTCTTATTAATCATTAGTGGGAGTCCAAACACTTTGCAAGCACCTTCTTTTTCTCATTATGCATTTTGATGTGAACCATTGAACTTATTGAATTGAATTCTGAGAAAAGTCTAATGCTCCATAACCAAGACATGAAGAATATTTACTATAATTATTATTGCAGAGCCCAAGTAAGAATAGGTACGTGTACACTAACGCTTGAACTTAATTGAGTACCACATGCATAATTACTGTTTTAACAATTGAAGACGAGTCATTTATTACAATCAACCCTTCTGTCGTCCGAGTCCCACTATATTAATTGCAATAAGCTTCTTAAAGGCATTGTTGACGGTATTGTTGAATTTGATTATGACACAAGCAATAATCATGACAATCACACCTATATGTATTCATGAAAAAAGCCAATCCTCTTAAACAACATTAACAATAGTGATGATGGAAGATGCTAGTCGGATGGACTGTGGATTTTGGTCCGCTGAATTTTAGTTATCTGCCTCCACTTCCACCTTCTTAGCTTCTGGGTCTCTCTTAACTTATAATAAACTCTTCGTCACAATAAAAGGTGATTCCTTAACATTTACAACCGCCTGCGTATTAATTCACACGGCAAGACTTTCTAAAGCTCGACAACAGGAGAATGCCAGTACACTTGAGTAATTATGTTGTATTAGTTGTTCACTTTACATGCTCATCTTTTTCATATTTAACTATGCATTTCCGTCTTGCTGACTAAATTGCGTAAAGCTTGTGGAAGTAGAATTCTCTGAATCTCCAACACAGTTAGAGACCTAAACGGACAACCATTTAAGGTTTAACATGTTAAACTTAGCGTGTGTGTATGTGTGTGTAATAATATAATTGAGTTGAGTACATCTCGTTACCAATGCATGAAATCAAAGTCAGCAGATCATGAAGGTTTACCTGGGCGTGGATAAGCGTTTTCATATATCACTCTCAACTTGAGAGTTAAGATATAAAGGTTCAGAAGATTGTGAAGTAATTTTCATACATACACAGACACAGAAGATTTCTCAAAATTATTGCGTTTAGTAGTTATTTCCTTCCAAATCAAAATAGTTGAGGAGATCTCTGGCACTTGGCAGTCACACGTGTTAACATGGATGGTAACTTATCCCCCTCATATGTGATTCCCTTCAAGTTTCATCATTATCTTAAGTACTTGGTAGTGCTGGCTATTAACATCATCAAAACAATGAAATACTTTCGTGTGCAGAGGATAAAACTATTTTCATCTGTCTGAGACGTAAAAAAAAGACTCGAATGAAACTGAAATGAATTGAGATGCATTTTGTTGTTAAGAGAAAGGGCTGTGTAGTAGATTGCATGGGTTTGATAAGAGAGCGATTAAGGAACAATTCATCATTCGACTCCATCGGCTCACCAATATTATTATTATGTTCTCGGCCCAAAAAGATTTTGAAAGCAGGATCACCTCACTCACTCACAATCCACAATAGTACTGAACAACACCTCACTAATTTCTTCTTACTTCTGTACACTCATACTTCTGAATTCTACTCACTGCCAACACCACCAAACTTCACGTCTCCTGCAGAGCCTTAACACACCTTCTCATCCTGCCTAACCTCACTACTACAATTCACTACGATTCCAATTATCCAGCTATAGTTTATTCATGCAGTCTCCTCTTCTTGAATTTTACAATGAGTGAGCTAGTGCATAATTAAAATTATGAGTGAAGCGTAGGATCCGGAATTCTATGATCATGGAGGTCTACGCATACACACACAGAATAGATTATAAATTTAGTAAATCACACACACACACGCATTTAAATAATTATAGACAGAGAAACTAGATATCTGATGCTGGATGATCTTGACACTGCTGGAGCCGTACACTTCAATTTGTTTCGTATTTATGAATTAATACATTATAAGCTTGTTTATGGAAGCATTTGCATAAGCGATCATATATGTACTTATTGCTGCATTGCAAGCTATAATTGAATTGCATGGAATTGTATGCTTACCTTAAGGAGTTTTTCTTTGGAGAACCAGACGTCCTCTTCTTCGACGACGGCAGGCGCTTCTGGGAGGTTTAGGTCGTCCCGAGACCGAGACAGAATGCGTCGACGGGATACCATTGTCGATGTTCTTTCAGGTCCTGGAGATTGTGGTTTCTCGTTTCTATAAGACAAAAGAAACAAGCACATCAGTCTCAAGTGTACATTTAACAGAATTGTAATGAATTCAAATATGTTTTGAATGTAACTGTTGATTCGATGACTGTATGTGGGGTTTTACATGTGAAGGGAAATAGAACCAACTAAAGGCAGAATGAAGAACGGTAGGGAATGATTGAATCATGTATGCTAGATTATCATTATTGAAGAGCCGATTGTAAAGACCATCCATCAAAATTATTTGACACAGACAGTTCTATTCACGCGCAACAACTTCCTCCACCTCATCTTCTATTCTTAGCGAGTTCTAATCGAGTGAAGTTCAGAACCTTTACTTTTACTCAATGGATTGATTGACGAACCTAATGAGTGGAAATCATCAGATGGGTCAAGTCCTGAGAACGCTGAGTTAATCTTTGCTTCTTTAAGATCACGAAGTCATTTATTTAGTAATGTGCATTCTGCTCATTTGATACCTACAGGTGCATTATAATAAAAGTAGTCATAATTTATCCTTCACATCCTCCTACGCCAAAAGATCATCTTCAACTAATTATCAACACACAGCTCAGACCTGCCCTTACAATAGTAAGTGATCTGACTCTCAAGAATAGTCTACTGCATATTTACGCCTTTCATTAGAGATGCATTAAGAAAGATTTGCAAAAGATGTTGAACACCCTCAGTTAATGTCTGAGGACTCGTCAAACTTATCCCTTTCATTGTTGGAAGAAGAAGAAGAAGGATTTAGCAAAGCACTTCACTTAAATCGAATTGATGATGAATGATAGAGTGCTCAAGTGGGTTGACAATACTTACTCGGTCCTATACTCATCATTAAATATGTAGGCGGAAATAAAAGGACTTGGAGATGATGTGCAAATCAATATTATTCATCATCCTCATGGGTTGTACCGTAATAAGTTCTGAATTTGGTAGTAACTCAACACTCGAAATATGCACGACTACAAGTATACAACTTAAGGACTGATCGTACATTTAGCATTACTATATAGGAGTCTTATGAGTGGGGGGGGGCGGGTTGATGAGAAGGAAGAGTCACCTTTAGTCCTCAGACAACTGGCCGTGTAGCGTGTGAATTATGTGTTTTAAAGTAGATAAGCACAGTTAGTTATGGCCTGTTCATGATGAGGAAGAATTAAGATAAGGTTGGTGGTATCAGATTTGATCCAAGGAGTTTCAAACTTGATGAAAATGTGACGATTTTTGCACCGTTAAGTAACAATAAACTATTTTCAAGTATATATATTAATAGATTTTAGAATGCCTGTTGTCGATCTGTGGTCATTAGTAAAGCACATTTCCAAAACCGAATAAACTTGATATTGAGAGTAAAACCAAACTGCACACATTCAGGTGCTAGGATGTTTTCGCAATCCTTGCCATTTTTATAAAATGTTAAAGGCTTAAGGCTCCGAACTTTGGGCAATTAAGCAATAGTCCTTTAACGTATGTGTGATGAATCCTACTTACTGTGTATTAGCATATCCTTGTATAGAAATATTAATGTAATTCGCAATTAACGATTAAGCTACCATCCCTGTAACACTTGAAACTTCCACTTGAATGATTGCCTAGCCGTACTACTGTAATATTTAGTTTGTTTAGATGGTCAATGGAAGCATTATGCATTACCAGAAAAATCATCCTGATGCTATCGAAAGAAAACTTTTGTAGAAAACCTCTTCAGCTCATTCATAAAAGGTAAGATGATGACCGATGAGATGATGAAAATTCTTAGCGAAAGAGACGAGTCATTTCTCCTAACTGCTTTTGGGATTTTGAAACTCTTGCTTTATGGCTTACGATAAAGAATGAAATAGTCTACGGAATAAACTTCATAAGTAGAGAGATCATCCTGAAACCGAAATTTAACAACAATGGGATGAATGCGAATGTTGGTGAGAATGTAGGCCGATCGTTACCACACCAAACACATCACGGTCCTCTGAAGTCAAGGATGCGTCAAACATTTTTATAATCCAAGACCGAATATCCATATCACACGTCTGCCATTCAAAGCTGTAGCTGTAGTAAACCTCAATCTGCACTGCACAGTGGAACTTTCAAAACAATAATTATTCTTCCTACGAGATACCTACAAGTTGTAGATGAAAGCATAGATAACAATGAACCTGAAATGACGTCCAGTTTTATTGTGTAGCAGCAAGTCAGCATAACATGAGACATTGGACGTACCAATTTAAGTAACGAGAACAAGATACGCGATTGCGAAACTGCACCAATTTCTAAATTGCATGATTACAATTTTGTTTGTCATAAGAGCAGTCCGTCAATTTTCATAGTTAATTCTCAGCTTCATTCAAAGTGGCAGCTGTAGGTTGTCGTAAAAATATCATGATTAAATAACGTGCAAGCCTATACATTCGCGTGTGGTAGTTGTTAGTCCGTAATTACTGTAAAATAATATCATTTCAACGCAACTAATAAAATCGGACATCTACGCACACCCTCACGCAACAAAACAAAAAATTCTAGTTCAAATCTCATTCTTATCGTATTTTTTTGTTCTAATTTGTGAATTGACTTTCACACTCAGATTTAATATTATTTCCTCCGGTACTGTTTGTTCAACGCATTTCTTCAAAGATGAAGTTAAACGTTAAACAAGCATAGTAGCCAAAAGATGAATGTCTGGTGAAGAGCGCAAGTTCATAATAACAATGATGATGATATTAGCCTAAGTAAAAATTCTACAAATAGTTTTATGTCGGAAGAAACAGAGCGATACAAGTTGCATCTGAGAGAGTCCTACAAAACAAACCGAAGCAAAGTATATAGCAATAGATTCTCACTATTTGGTTTACTGAACTAAATACTATCATAGATATATTGTGGAAATAATTATGATCAACTTCAGTGCGCGTTGCTAAACTGCTCTTGTAAATGACACGGTGCTTAGGAGTAATTACAGACGTAGGCACCATAATATGCATTCCTTGGCTTCTGGTTGCCTTTGAAATCTATTGTGTGCTGCATGTGTATCTTTTCAGCCGAGTACTTAGTAAGTTCTCTATTGTAGGGATAGTTTAGGTTGAGGAGAAACTAATAGTAAATACAAAACCAAAACAAATGCTACAAGGTTACTGTGCACATTTAATTTGAGTGAGACAGACTGCGATTTGAGTTTAAGGTATACTATCTAGTATCTAGATAATAATTAGATTTCAATCAAGACAGAAATGAAATTAAGAGTTAGAACATGCCTTGTTTGACAAGACAAGATCTATAAGGTTACACTTGAGGGTTACATTACTGATTAACTCACTTTTACTTGGACTGAATTTAACTTAGAGCACTGCAGCCTGCACACAACGATATTAGAGATTAGCGTTGCGCTCGATAACTTTGCTCGATATATGTCACGTCTACTAACTTGTCTTCTGTGGGAGAGCCAAGCAAACCAATCGCATTGACGCTGCCAGCCTCGTCATTATCAAACAGTCAAGCAGTAACTTGCAGCGACTTGTAGCCTTCATTCTTTAACAGTTTCTCATTCACACAAAGTTTTATTTCGCATCGATATGTATGAAATAAATAAACTAGACCTTTGTCTTTTACGTGCTTGGGAATATTATTTTTAAATCTTGTGTGCTTCATTGTCTTTGGACACTTGTGGAAATGTTAAAGGTTTGTATGAACAGCAGTGAATGAAAGTGGCTTCCACTTGTAAAGATTACTTTTAACATTAACGTAACTTTGTAACTAAGTTTGAGAATAATAATTTATTCTTGATTTAATTGCTTTACCAAAAGATAAAACTCTATCGAACTAAATTCTACGTGACATTTGAATCGGATGGAGAAAGCCTGACATTAGCTGACACAAAAACATACACTGCAAAATGCATTTTGCAACACAGACATTAACAACATCATTGTTGGTCTTTTCAGTGTCACTTTATTTAATTGTAATGGCTCATGATGACGTATGATGCACAAGATCCCGCAAAGGTGATGGGATTAATTGAAAATTAACGTAAATGACATGTAAATGCCTCCAGCTGAGATCCGACTTGATTTCCCAAAATGTGACTAATGTGACACATTTTCCCTTTCATAACATCCACTGGCTATTTGCTTAGTAGAATTAAATGCTGCTGTCTGCGATGGGACTTAAAGTGCTTGATGTGCGTTAAACTCTCAACAGTACTAGAGAAGAAACTAAAGATACGCCAGCATATAAATTATCCCCAGTTTAACGCAGTGCTTGTCTTGCACATGAGGTATGCGCGTAAATTAAGAAGGGGAATGGTAGTTTAAAATCAACTGTTAAGCTTTTCATCTGTCTTGATTACAGTGTGGAAGAATCAACAGGGGGATTGTTAATTACACGCTTATCAATAGGAAGAACTGATTTGGACAGACGAATTGTGATTGAAGATTAAAAATCTCATTTGATTCATTCTGATTGGAATGATGACACAATAAACGACCTCAACAGAAGAGATGAAGAATGCAGGAGCGTTGTGATTGCAACTCTCGTGTAATATTCATTCACACTTTTGCTATTTCCCTTTCCTTCAGTATCATCATTTCTCATTTACCAATTGAATTTACAAAACTCAGACAAATCAGGTGTAAACTGGTATTCAATTTACGCTTTAATCAAAGGATTAGTTGTCACACAAAAGAAGGGATTGATCTTGGAGGATTTTCAGAAAACTGCATATTTTCTAAAACCTTCACTTTCGAAAACCTTCAAACCTACCTAAAAATAGTACGGAAGATCCCTAGGGGCAATGTTACGTGTGTGTAGGCAGGTGTACCTTTTAGTACCATTCGAGAAATTCGAGCTCTAAGCTCTCCTCTCCTCGAGTCCTTAACTCCACTCCTGCCAAGCTGAGAGTTGAAGAAACTTACGGCGATAATGCAAACAGCCTCATCGTGCCAACTACAGGATAAGTATCTCGTCAAATGTTCCACCAGAATTCGACAAACTGCTGTTGTTATTTAGGTGGAAGGATTGCATTATGCAAACACATTATTACTGAGCAGAGTACCCATCTACTGAAGATGAAAAATTGCTTTGTGCCACACTCTTTTAGGCGAACAGTCGTGATGTTTCATTTCATTATGACATCTTCCTCTCCCTGTCGCATCATTGTGCACAGAGAGAAGGTACAAAGTTGTCTGATAATGAGATAGACGATGAGGAATCTGACGAATATCTCGCCAGTTGGAAACAAGTAGAAGAATAGTTGTAAGACACGGCTTAATATTGATGACACAGTGTTCAACTTTGATTTGCTAATTCTACTTCAATGTGCATGCACAAAAACTTCTCTACAGCCTTCATTACTCACGTACCCGTGAACGACCCATGTGTATGCCTGCCAATTTGGAAATATTTGAAAGCAAAATCCACACATTATTCTCCTGTGACTACCTACCTAGCACTAAGTAGCTATTAAACGGTTAATTTGCTAGAGTTCAAAATTTTATTGGTGGTTATTTTATTGCTTCGTCTCGTTAGTGAGTTCGAAATCTCAAGAGAAGCTCTGGAAATAATTTTTCTTGAACAGTTGTTACATAGGATGAAAAGAACGGGTAGGGGTTGAGTCTCTTCGAAGAGACGAGAAGCTATTTAAACTCTAAATATCCTATTTCAAAGGCTAACATTCAATTTACCAACTCAGAAAACCTAATGAACAAGGGCTACTCTTATGGGATTCCATAAGTTTCATTCATTCTAAAGATTTTCCACTCAACAATGTGTCCTCCTGAATCCAACTGAAGAATCAAGAGTTAACAAATGTGTATAATCTCCAATTCAATGTAAAATCCATGTGAAACTTACAACCTATCTCAAATGGCTTACCTAACCATATTCTTATTGTTGTTGTGATAAGCTTTTGCCTTAAACTGAGTTGTTATAATTCAGCTTGCTTCAGAGGCAAGCAGTTATGTTTAAGGAAGGTCCATTCTCCAATTTCTTATGCGTAGAATAAAGTACATAATTTATTAAAATTCGTAATAGTGCCAACGAGATAAAAGATCTGGTGAGGTTGCTTTTGATTGTGATAAATGGGGGAGGTCAATCGGGTTTCGATTTCACGCACAACACATTTAACATTTCTGAATGAATGAGATAACATTGTGTATGAAAAACCCTACGTGTCGCAGCATAACCACTACGGACTAAGTTACCCAAGGCATTTCCTTTGCATTATTATTCTGTAATAAACTACCGTGAGAGATAGATACCCTTTTAGACCTCCTCTAAAGACTCTAAACCCGACACAACTTTCACCTTCGTTCCTCCATCCTCCTAAAATAACTCTGCGTAGGAGAAGTCTATGAACTGTGTGCACTATTACACCAAGGCTTCTCGAAACCCTAACAATCAAACAACATTCTAAAACTGACATTACTGGCTGTGCTTTTAACTATTTATTTTTAACTGCTGATGCTTCACGTGCGATTATTTACTCTGGTACTCTAAAACGGTCGTATAGTTTTATATTGATTACTACTCACTTATCTCGCTCACTTTTTCTCTCGAAATTAAGACACACACGGCCACAGTGCCAAATTATCTATTTCTATCTACAGGTGAAAAGTAAGAGTGCTTGTAGAGAAGCAATCCTTCGCCATGTTGTTTATGTGTCATAAAATCATATTAGGGATCCATAATAATACTCGATTAGGACTTAAACAATCATTACTAACAGATTTGGCCAGTCAAACTTCAGAATTCAGAACATTTTATGTCCTGTTCTGTTGTACGATTCAATAATCTTCCTTTGGTTCCTTTCATAAGGCTCGATGTGGTTTAAATGAACTATATTTGATATTTTTCAAGTACTAAACTACTCCGTGAGTCATACGCATAACAGATTCATAATGTGGTGGTTGCTCGAAAGCCTCCAACATTTTAGGTACAAATTATGTTATTTAAAATGGCATCGATAGAAAGTTTAAGATTGAAGCACTTAAAATTTTGATGACACCCTCAAGAACCATATCTAAAGGCGAATGGAATACGATATGTTCCCTCCTAATTACGCTCGATCGCGTAACTATATAAGGGTCAAGTGGTTGAGGAGAAGTGTAAAAGTCCTTTTTCATCATCTCTTGTTTTCTTGCAACACTCGACAATATTTCAAAAGTAGAAAGAGAAAACGTCTCAGTGACCGAATGGACAATTAAAGGAATAACCGTGCAATTCAATTTTGCTTTTGTGCCACGCATTATCATTGTCCGTACCAAGCCCTAATTTGCTTCTCTCGTATCATACACACACACACACAAACCTAGCACAAGAGTTTTGATATGTACAAAGATGCAAAACGAGCTCTCATCTCACACCAATCTTCGTTCATCTTGCTGAGGCTCTCGCAGAGTAATGAACAACACATGAAAGCCTCTATGCAAATTAAGAAAGTGAATGAATAGTGTAGAAAAGGTATCCATGAACTCCTTGAACCACCTACGGCTACCTTTAGTGACAAGGAAGGGAAATATAATTTACTTTATCACTAATTATCAATCTGTTTTATCGAATATATTTGACCTGATTGTATTTGCACTACGAGAGAAATGTGCAAGCATCAAATTTAAATCAAATAAATTAATTTAAGAGACAGAGCTTGACTATTTGACTGCACACAAAGGTAACTGTGTCAATGTTCGAATTATCCTCCATTGTTAAAGATTACCAACTGCTGTTCACTTCAAATAGATCTTTGCGTAGGGCAAAATTTCGTAAATTTATTAAGGAGAATACTTTCGGATTCTTAAGGGTTTAGTTGAGACGAAGTACAATTTAGTCTAATTAAATTGGGCTCACGTCTACTAAACTAATGATCCCAACTGCATGCACATTGTGTTGCCCGTAAAGGCGTATTGTTACAGCCTCTCATTGTCACTATTGTTGTTATTATTCTTTCTTATAAATACCACACATAAGTTAACCTTTGACCATTCAATGAGAATGGAAAAGTTGCTTATTGATGGTTAATCAAGTGAGGCATTGAAAAGTTCACAATGATACAATTTAACAGCATCAAGCCTCTACTCACACTCTCTGCGTCATGGTATAAAATACTACTTACATCTGCTTTAGCCTTAATGCATTCAGATTCATGAGATTCAATGAAGTAAAAGTCTCTGTTACGTTTACCACGACACAGCCACGCCCGGATTGCACTATAAAAACTGTGGCAATTCTTCACATGCAAAAAAGGGCCTTCATGGGACGTAAGGATTACTTGGCGTTGGCACAAACTCAACAAGGTGAAGTTCCAAAAGAATTCAAAAGCTTAAAGGACTCATTAAACAACACACACATGCATTCCAGAAGAAAAGGGAGTTGACTATTACTGTGATTATTTGTGTGTCTGCCTGCCTATCAATCTGTAAGCTTATTAAAGTATCAAGCCAGCCTTTTATATTTTACGCGAGAAAAGGTTCTCGCACTTCAAACTTAGTTTCAAAATTTAGAATATATTTTTTTTCTAAAACTGCATTCTATAGGTACACAAAATGTGGAGAGCAAAGACGGCTCATTATCCTTATGAACTGATTCAAGAGCGTAGCAGGAGTAAAGTAAATAAATATTGAGTTAAGAGACTTGGGAGATATTTCATTGAAAAGTGAGTCCTGTGAAGTCTTTGGTGATGTTCATGAATGATCTGAGTTAGAGATCGCAGTCAGCATCTTGTCATTATTTGCAGAAATCATTCGGCGAAACCACCAGAACACGATTGCCCTTAATACACGGCATTCAGTGGCTGGCGAATCCTTACGAAAGTCAGGGCTTGAGTGTGCAGTCTACTGCTGCACTTAAAATGCTTCGATTTACCTTGCATGCAACTTCCTACTATTGAACAAAACTGGAGCAACTCGAGTTTATAATTTCATTTGCAGAGTATTATAGCTAAGTCATTAGTTGGTGGTGGCAGCCTACAAGGTCACCAGGCGTGAAGAATGACCACAACAAGACCAATTTTTGTACTCAGATAGCATACGCTAAGCGTTTCTTCCTATGAATGATAGTGCAAGTAAATCTGATCTTGAGAGAGTACAGTACACACACACAGACACACAGGTAATCGGTGGTGCAGGGTGCAGCTGTGTGGTGAACACAACCGATCTCTTATCGTTCGTTGCATGGGTACATCTACAAGAAAAACTAATTATATCGAGAAAGCCGCTTACTACATGAGTTAAGATTTTAAGAGCCTCTGACGTCTCGCTCCTATCAAACCAGACACATTTTAAGAAGCATTAAGTGCAGCTTCATTACGAGAAATCATTTAGACCAGTAAACTGATTCTAACTAATTCGAGACTCGTTCTCATAATTTTACTTTCTCGCTGTAGGCCCAATGTGTGTTTCACTTTTTTCTCTCGTAGATTACCGGCAAATCGTTAATTTTCCACTGCATTATCTACCCTAATAAAATGTGCGGTATTCAGCAACTGACACCTGCATCCACAATATTAAGTACTAAAAAAATAACACATACATGCTACGATAAACAATACGCCAAAAATTTAACTCCATGACACATTTTAGATTGTAGATTTTGCTCGTTAACTCATAAATGAAGTTGGTAATTAGAAAGACGCAAAAGTGGCGAATGTCAAACTCTCAACGCCATCATCCCCAGAACCCTACTAATTAGCGAACAACAGGCTTTTCAGTGGTTAGGCAATAATTACCATCAACTTGCAATTGATTACCTATTGACGGGGAACGTTAATACCTAACTACACAAGAATAA
>JAQGAD010000854.1:0-27289 GCA_034696625.1 Isotomurus palustris
AGCTCCTGGAGACTTGATCGACTTATCATTTGGGTCAGCTTCTTCTCCAAACAGTCGAGCATTTTGCTGAGTTTTCTGGAAATTGAATGTTTAAAACAACATGTAAGAAAGGTTAGTAAAATAAGGCTTTGGGTAGTAATAATATGAAACTAACATTAGCAATGTAGGAATCAATTCTCTGGAATAAAGCTTTGGAAGTCTTCTCCAAGTTCTCATTCAGCTGTTGAAACTTCATAGATTTCTGGAGAAATCCATGCGATTCTTCGTTAACTTCTTCACCTTCATCTGCACTTTCTTGTCCATTCTTAGCTTCTTCATCTCCTTCCAAATAATGACGCTGGAGATCTTCCACAGGATCGTAGCATTTTACGGCCTTGGAGTTGGGTTCTGTGACTTGGTACTGAGATGTCGATGTTTTAGCCTTAGACCTTCCAGCAGAATTAATTCCCTTTGGAGGAAGAGCTCCAGTAGAGTAACTTTTGGTAGCAATTGAAGATGCCAAAGGTCCTCGAGAGCTTGTGCTTTTAGCAGTCAATGCAGTTGACCTGACTTTTGATCTGGTGGTGCGTGAGGAGCTTGCAAATGATTTCACGCTCATTATAATAATGTTGTGCTACTGCATACTTAAGTAAGAAGATGATTAAGACGGAAGCACTCGAGTGTTTCCAGTGTAATCCTTGTTTGTTTTATACTAAAGCCAACAAGGGTGAATTTTGTTATGCCAAGCTGAGTTCTGTGGTTGCTGGAGAAAAGGGGATGAAATCCTTCATGCAATCTTTATGGCAAACAAAAAGGTTGCTAAGGTTCATAAAGGGAAGGAAAGCACGCTCACATTTTAGACGTGTTTTATATCATAGAACAAAGAGCATAATGCTTATAGAATAGATAAAACATTAATACAAAAGCCAATCTATTACTAAATTAATTAACCAGTTCATTTAAAATCCCATTTATTAATTGTACTCATCGCTGACTGCATATGACTCAATCACAGTTGGTTAGACTATTACAAATCGTAAAACTCATTCATATTCACAAATTGAATTTCATATCAGATGCTCTTGGATATCTCACATAATCACACTTACATTGGCAATTCATTTACGCGCAGTAAGGAGTATTCTGTAATGATTTATGAAGTCATTAGTCTCATCTGTTGCCTGTATTTTACTTAACAATAAAATTTCGATTATTACTATTTCCTTGTGAGGTTGATATGTTGCGGATTGGTGAATCGAATATAGTCTGAGATGGAGTATAAATAGCTATTTATTTGCAGGCCCAAACTGAAGGAATGCTTCAGGAGTTCATCCGTTGATCTCCAAATCTCCATCTCACCTGTGGCAATCTGCAGGAGTGCTGTTACATATGAAGCGTTGTAACAAAGCTGCGAAGACGTTCCTCTCCAAGAAATGATGATGAACAAGGGCAATGGCATCTTCAAAACTTTATCTTTGAGCGACTGGCGAGTTTGATACGTAAGAGATACATACAAGCAGGCAGGCACAGGAGACTGGCATTTTAGCAGAATGAAGCATGCAGCATACCTATGGGATTTCAGCCTCCTAATTGTATGAGTAAGGCTACCAACGACCACACTCCTGTAGTACCACAACCAGCATTTTAGGATTTCGCCACAGGACGAAAAGTTGTCCAGTTTGTTGCACCCAACTATTATTTTATATCTTCCATCATCACATCTTCTCGAGGAGCTTCCTCTATTCGCACAAGAGATCATCTTTCGTTATTCGTTACACACACATTCTTACGTAGTCGCTTGTATGGAAGAAAAAAATGGTTCGCATAGTTTTTATGCCAGAATGAGATGGAATGAGATGACTATAGATGCAATACAACCTGCGTTTACGTCTTACACATAGCTCAAGCTGACTCGAGAGTCGAGAAGAAATACGAAATCATGGGAAGGTGTGATGATGAGGAATCCAAAAAGACTCTCATGATCATCCTGAGATTCTTTTAATGCAAGACAATTCGTCTCGCTGGCTGGCCAACCGACAACCGTGTGTGCTTTCCATGCAATTCCTCATGAGATAAAATGTGAACAGAGATGACGATGAACTCGAAGAAGTTGCAATAACCCATTAAAGTAAGTTTCAAAAGGCATTTGTCTTTATGGAAGAGAGGAATGTGTCTTGTTGTGTGGTTATGTGAAATAATCTGAGGTAGTTAGTAGTTTTAGGTAGAGAGAGAGAGCGAAGATGCAAGTTCGGTTTATGGTAGTTATTCCCTCCTGGACAAAAATAGCTTGAATATATGAGGCACGCAAATAAGGCGAGTTTAAAGGAAGAACAAAAAAATGCTCTTAGACGAATAGACGAGATTTTGTCCTCCTGGAAGAACAACCTCATGAGTGTTTTACATAAAGAAACCTTTTCTGGAATGAATTTGAGATGCTGATAGGGAAATGATGAGCAAGAAGAGAGACATATGGAACCCAGATGCTCCACTCACTTCACTTCTTCTTCCCGTTTCTTCTTTCTGCAATGACATCCGCTGGATGTTAATTTGTTACGCACATTGTCGTAATGAGATGAGAGAAGAGATATTTTTGAAACTTTCCAGAGGATCGGTAGAAATCTGGAGAAGAAGAAGAAGGACAGGATTGAAACAGATTTCTCCGGATGTTTGTTTTTTCTTTGGGTTTGATGGGAGGGGGGAAAGCTTATAGCTGGTTTGGTTTATTTTCGTTTCTTTGCTGGAGAATACCTCTGTGTCAAAATACCCTTAATCTTCTGTAATCCTTGGAGCAATACTTGTAAGTGAGATCGATATGGGAGATCATCGAATAGCTTGGGGTGTTAAAAGCTGTTTCTTCTTCGTACACTTCGTCACTGAGCTTACGATTACGATCATTATTTAAGTGTGCAACGTGTTCCATTTCCATATGGAAATTACTTCAGGCAAAGCTCACGCATTAACATTCTCAACGATTTTGATTCAGAATTATTAATTCATTGTGTTTATTTCGGTATAACTGAGAGTTTTCAAAACAATTTTGTCATATTGAGGGTATTTTGTCATAACTCACACTCGAGAACGTAAAATTGGATTTTGTTTTATTCTCAAAAGTATGAAGATGAAACAGCGGAAGTCCCCAAAAATAAAAACTTCTTGGTTTTGAGCAAAGTCAAATAATCATCACCTGGAAAATCTTTTGTAGCTTGTAAAATTAAATAGCTACCCTCTTGAGTTGGATGGAAAACGATTGAATGCAATCTGAACTGACCTAGCTATATAGACTGTTACACACAAACATAATAGAACATAAATTGTTCATTGCTCATTAGATGCGCGACCCTATTTAAGTAAATGATAGTGAAGTACAGTTTTTGTGTCGTAATCCGGTGTAACGTCTTAAAGACACTTGGTGTGATTTAAAGACTTAAAAGCGACAGCCAGACTTTAACTTGTGTCGGATGAATCGGTGTGGGTCTGGCTGGCTGGAAATGAGCCAGGGAAGACGAACCAAAACTGTTACTACTGGTCCTGCCTGCGACTTCAGAGCTAGACTCTCACCACGATCCACGATCATCTTCTAGGATCTAAGATCTCCTCTACACGAACTGATGTGAATGAGCTTTGATTGTGTACATATGCACTAAACGATACGTCTCTTGTGTGTGCGAGTGTATGTATATTTGTATGCAGAATATTATTTTGCTCTCCCACAGCTTCTTTCCATGAGATATTTTGTTTTTCTACCTCTGCCTGGAGATTTCGTGTGCCAGTCTGACTCCATCCGTCGACAGTGAATCATTGTACTTTCGTACTTTCGTACTTTCTGTGCGAAACCCACTTTTGCAGAGTTTTAAGAAATATTCAAAGTTTCAGTAATAATCTCAGTGCCTTAAACTTGTCAATTAATAAAGTATTTTGAGCAGTTTTTTAAAAGTCAAAGTCAAAAGTAGTATTACTTAATTAGCACGTGTGTCACGTACACTCCATAGAGGTACCTGACCTGTCGGTTTTTAAGCAGTTAAGCGCATTACAATCAAATTAGTGACAATAGTATTGTCATTATGAATTGTGGTGTTACAGACTAGTATAAAGTAAAGTAGTAAAGTTTTGAGTAGTAGTAATTAGTTAGGATAAGGGATTAGGGTTAGTATAAATTATAGTTTATAGTTTTGAGTGTGTCTCCAGGAAGGAGACTAGCAATTCAGTTCCTCCGAACTTGGACAGCGCATTAATTGAGAACACACAGTGACATATGCACACACTTAATTTTGCAAGTTTGTAGTACATTTACATTACTGCCTGTCACCTAACCTAACTCTACCCACTCGACGTGGCTTTAATTAAAACAACTTTGGAAAGTTCTCAGCCTTGCAATATCCTCCGACCGAACTTCACGCCTAACTCCCGTATTATTTTACACGTTGACTGAAACTTGGCACAAGTCTCCATTCCCCATTGTACTTTGGCTGATGACCACCTCAAGCTGTTTGAGATCTAATTGAGAATAATACCTGAGAAAATCTGCAAGTTCAGGTGAGAACTTTACATATTCGGGAAATGCTTGAAATAAGGTTTGCATTTCAATTGAACCTGCAGACCTGCATATTATATATTTATGCTCCAGATTTCCATATTTAGTTCTTCCTTCTTTCTCAGAGTTGAGATTTCCTTATGCATTTTACAATACCATGTTATTGGTGTTGACAGAGATCGAACGACTCTGCATTCTCAATACTCTAGTCAACAAGCGGAAGAAGAAAGCATAAAATGACTGATGGACACGCTTGGATATGGTTCATGGGATTTAACTGTGTGAGGAATGAAATTGGATTGGGAGTAATATAGTGGCACATGAGAATTATGAGATGAGGTTGCTTCACAAAGGTTTAATAATTCCGTATTCACCTATAACTTAAGCTAAATAAGCTAGCTTAAAAGAACTTGAGAGTCTTGTGGACTGTGTGGCTGGTACTTTGTAGTACAAGTGAACTCGTGGTGTGTGTCACATTTCCCACATAATATTCTGACTGACACCTCATTCACTTCATTCATTCATTCTTATGGAATATGGAAGTGTAAGTGTGAGTAACTGGTGAAGGAATCTCCACGTCTCATTAGTATTTAAAGTTATACACACTTGAAAGACTTCAATTATCATCGTGTAGTAGTAGTAGAGTACTAGGCAGCTCTTAATCATATAGATGATTCATTCTTCTCTTGTCTTTCGTAAACGTAAGACATAATATGATTCCTGTACGTCCGTGTTTCGCATTTCCACTCAGGACTTTCATACAACTTCATTCATTCTGACTTTCTTAAAAATAATTAGTTGAGCTCATAGCTCATTTACGTAGAATTGAAGAGAGTCCCAAGCAGTCTTCATCTCATTCTCCTAACCTACAAATTGATTTCCATGAATCTCTGTCCCTAGTTTTCCCAACTATACTTTCATCTCATCATTTCTTCATCCTGCAACCTACGTACATAAATATATAGGAACGCATAATATGATAAATGCACATGATTCCGTCCAACATAAAACTAAATGATTCGACCCCGCATAATAATTCCAATAATGTGCATTAGCTGCACAAGTCAAAACATTCAGCACAATTTGAAAGATTTGACACATGACAAAAATAAGAAGGTTAAGTGTTCCATCGACCATCAAATTCCATACAGTTGAACAATAATAATAATAATCACCCCACACTCCAAAACTCCATGCACTTTCTCTCTGAGCAATATAAAATATAATAATAATTCTTTTGTACATACGCTTTGAATGAATTGATACGACAATAATTACCACATTACTCGTGTAACTGACTGGCTGTGTTTATTGCACAAGTCCCTCTCTCTCCATCCAGCACGCTTAGCCTTGCACAAGTACAAGTTATTCATAGCACTACTAATTAGGATTAGTTCACCATCAATCCGAACACCCTATAGACTTATAGTCATTATTATACCACACCAGCAGGTCTCGATCATGAAGCAATATTATCCAAGAATCAAGTACAATACTACAATTTGATTGTGGTACGCGTTCTTATTCCATAATAATAATGGAACAAGGCCACTTGAGCAGCAATGAATGGTGTGTATGTATGACTCTACGTATGCCCACTATTCTTGTAGTTAGTTTGATAGTAAGCTTCTAAGGTTGTATTATTGTGGATAATAATGAAATGTGCAGAGATCTACAAACTACAAACTACGTTGCTCGTAGATCGCAGTCAGCAGCCAGCAGACATTCTTGATTCTTGAGGATGCCTTAGTGTTAAGCTAAAGATGAGGTCAAGTGACGCAATCACGAAGAGTTACCTTCACACTTGTTACATGTTATATACTCTGATGTGATACCTCCATCATCCATCCATCCATCCATCCATTCATCGGTGACTACTTACTATACTGTTGTGCAGATTGCATTCAAAGTCTCGAAGACACAGTTTAGAATTGTCCATACAGGTTTTGTGACTAAAAAGGCGGATGATGACATGAATGACACCACGAGAATGTCCGCGTTTGAAGAAAAATGGTTTAGAAAGCTTGATCGGTATGACTAAGGGGTTTTTATTTCTCCAATGAGGTTGACCAGAAGAAGAAGAAGACGAAGAATACGGTGTATGATTTAAAGAGATACACACTACACACGTACACGTTCATGAGGGTTGGTGTTTGTTCTTAATAGAGCAACAGGTAGTGTGCTATGTGATGTGTCTCGTTGGAGAGGGACTGGCGAGGGGAACTTGGGTACCGTTTACCGTTGTTTCTCATGAGAGATTCTTGGAGAGGTGTTGGTGGTGGTGGTAGTGGAAGGAATAAGGAATGGATGGATGGATGGATGGATATATCATAAGGAATTGCAAGGAAGGAAGAGCGTGCAAAAAGTGCTAAAGAAGTATTAAGGAGGTTGATGTACAACAATAAGAGCAAGGAGGCGAAGGTAGTAAAGTAAGGACGACTTTTGGAACGTCTTAAGAAAGAAGACAGACTTCTTGGGGGCTAAGTGAGAGAGTTGGTTGGATATTGTGGATGAGTGGGTTGCTGTTCTTTGAGGTCTTTGCCCCTTCCTTCGCAGATTCCTCTCGGCTGCTTCATTCGTATGATGGAAGTAAGTAGCACGATTGTTGAACAAAGTCATTGTTGCTCCTCGTCCAGTCCCTTCAACAAGTGCGAATTGTTAAGCCAACCACGCGACGCTATATATACCCTCATACTACGTCTTTGGACCCTTACTACACTTATAAGGTACTTTTACACGTCTTTAAGGGTATCTATACTTCCTAACATAATTCAGGGAGAGTTATATCCAGGAACTGGATAAAGGCAGAACTGCATCTTAAAACGTTGCTTCATTTCACACGTGTGCAACAAAGGGAATCTTTTACCTTTCTGTATTTGTTGTTTACTACATATGCTATCGGTGTAGCTATTCCAGGAAAAATAGGGCCATTAGCATGTAAATAAATATAGCCGCATCACAGGTGATTTGAAGTTGTTATCCGGTATTTATAATCCAGTTCTTCAGAATTCTTGGAAAAGGTTGAAATAAATTAGATTTTGGAATTCCGAGTAGTACTAATATTGGGGTAAGTGGGGAAAGATTAAGTTCAAGTTCTGCATGGCTCCAGAAATTTGAAGACGATTTTATTTCATACATTGAAAGAACAAAGAAGAGTTAAGCTCATCAATTGTCTCGTAGCATCTGAACTGGACACACGTACTCACTTAACATTCATTTACTCTGCCTTCTGGAAGAACATTTCTATTTCAAGTGGTATTTTTAGAAAAGGTTAGTAAGGTTCAAGTTTGTGTTTGTGTGGACGCCCTGCCTGACCTGCGAAAGGGTCCACTCATGTGTGCGTTTTTATTTTTAATTTTATAAATATTTGTCCATGCACCTTGCTTGCGGCTACCTTAAACACATTATAATATTTAGTGTAGGTCGAGTCTAGACTTGACCATGCAGTGGATTTTTAGAATTCCATGGTCTTCCTCGTGGACAAAAATAGCAAGGGTCCAGCAATATTATTTTAGAATCAGTACCCTTTATTTAATACTTGGAGAAAGGGTTGTAGTAGTTTTATACTTCTAGTTCAGGGCTAGGAAAGCCCTACACATAAATTAAGTACCTGCTAGAACTTAGTAACTCTAGAAAAAGTATACAAACAGTGTTCCTTGGTCAGGAATTAGACGTAGCTGTTGTACCTTTCACCTCTCTCTACATGTCCAGTTGCATTTGAGTCTCCTCCAAGTCAAGTGTTCAGTTGTTCAGCGAGTGAAGTCATTTTTTGGAGTTCATAGTCATTCTTGAAAGGTGTACGTGTGTGGAAGTGGTTCAAGGATTTCCTTACAGTTTGTCCGTAAGTTAAACGTAAGTTTACGCGATTTTTGATTAGCAAGCATGAAGGAATTAAGGTTGGATTCATCCTAAGAAATGGCTAAAAGTACGAGGAACTCTAATAGTCGACGGTGTGTTGTGTGGTACCTGCTGGAAGAGGTAGTAGTGTGGCAGTGTTGTGGTTGGCGAGAGATGGTTAGTGTGAGGTCATAGACCTGGACAAGAAAGCTACTCCACCACCAACAACACTGGCGAAAGATCTTTTGCACTTCTTCAAGACGTTCTTCAAGAAGTCTTCCAACTTCTTACGACTGTCCAGCATCTCACTATATATGCGGATTCTGTACTCGGGTTGGGTTGCTTGCTGTTCTACCAGAGTTCAACAATTGCTCATTGTTAACAACCTCCTTCCTTCACACACACACACACACATACATTGATACATTAAGTATATACTCTTCATATAGACGAAGAAGAGTCAACGTCCATAATAATATTTGAATCCATGCTCTGCTGGTTGGTGCTGGCTTCCACCTCCACTTACTCCGGTATTGGATACATCTTCTATATATATATATACCTGTGTATTATATATCGCATTTGGTTGCCAAAAATTCCACGTCTTTTTCTTTCATGGGAGTCGTTGTCGTGACATATGTGTAATGGGAGATTACACACGAGAGATCTTTAAGCCGAATCAGTCAGGGTATTAAGTTATTCCCAACAGTATCCGTTTCAAATTGGACTTGTTGCAAACAAACTGTTTAGGAGTGATATATCTGAGATAAAGCCATTTATGGAGATTGGGGGATTGGTCATTTCGGGATTCGGTCCGAGTTGTTCTCGCGTACATTGTTCACGCGTTGTTCTTCTTTAAATGAAAGTTAGGGTACGATCAATCATAGGAGGTTAGAATTTAGAAGATTGATGAACACAACTGGAACAACAGATGATAAATGCGATAGGATAATGAAGGTTGTGTTTAATTTGACGTGTGTATGAAGATGATGAAGGCGATGCATAATGTAGGTTGGGAATAATGGAAAGATTTTTGAAAGTTTGAGAGTTGTATTGAAGTTTTTGGAGTTGTTGTAGGGGGTTATTGAATGTGTGAGCAAAGAAGCGTGAGATTCCTTTTGATCTTTGAGAGAATTCAATCTCAATTGAGTATGAATTGCATTGGAGGATAAATCTTGAAAGGATGGAGAGAGAGAGAGGAGAGGTGTTTTAAGATTTTTGGATATGGACGGATAAGAATAATGACGTGTATAGTTAGTTGGAACTACGAAGCACAGAGTTCTTAGAAAAAGAGCAGTTAGTTAGCTAAAAAGTAAGTTGGTTTGGGAGAGGATTAAAGTGTGTATATAAGTTGTAAGAAGTTGGTTTGTGATGTGACTTGACCTCATTTCTCACACATTGAACGCATCAAAATCTCGCCTGTTCCTGCATGCTGTTGTCTCTGCTGGGTTTTTTTGCTGAGACAACCTGAAAGATCATTATTGTTGAGAGAATTTACGTAGCAGAAGGTACTTATACGAAGAATAGCATGAGGAGTAGCAATTTAAAGAGCAAGTAGTGTGTGGATCATCGTGAGTTGAGATCATACAGAGAGAGAGAGAGAGAGAGAGATCATTTCGATTCCAATTCCAGTTTGCATGAAGCATGAGCAACGTAAGAAATACCTTTTAGCTAGATCTAACTGTAAATTACATTAGTAAAGAACGAAGCATTACACCTTTAAAGAAGTAGGCAAGGAGAAAAAGATGTTTTGTTTATGACTTTGTATTGTGAAATGGTCAGTTAGGCCGTAAGAATAGCAGGAGAAGTACAGCGTGTGTGCGTGGCTGGCAGGGTGGATGGACATTTGGCCTAGTTTCTCAGATATGCTTTTGAATTCACAAGAATTTGGACCTAGCAATAATGCAACAGGATATAAAAAATAACACATGGAGAGTAGGATGGCATGAATTTACCGTGATTATGGGTATTATGAGACGTAGATTTACTTTGATTTTAAGAAGAATTAGACTTAAAACAAGGGGACATTAACGGAGGTTGAGATTTTAACTTAAAGACATTTGTCGTGGTTAATTATCCACATGAAACTACATAATTACAAAGAATAAAGGAGATTAAAGCAGAGAGACTTTGTATGGAAATTGAGATAGAGAAGAGAAACGATGGGATGCGGATTGTGTGTTAATGCGTTTATGTGTGGAGGATGTTAGACAAAGTGTAATAAAAGTGTTAATTGCAGACGGCTTAGTCATATCGAACATACACAGGCACATGGTGTATGATTAGGTTTTGATGCTAACTTAGGTTTAAACTTCAAAGCAACGCGAAGGATGTGTTTGTGGATTATTTGCAGAGAAAAGTAACGGGATAGTCTTGAAGAGAATCAAGACACTGTGTGGGTATCCTCATTCATTTTGATTATTCTTCTTCGTCTTCTCCACTTCTCATGGAATTCAGCTGAGAGTATTGTAGGCTGTAGTTTTGCTCAACGGCATGAGTACAGGAGAATGCATGAAATAATGTAATGCAATGCAAAACTGGTGGTGATTGGACTGAAACTTTACGTGTGGGGGTTGCGAAACTCTTTCTTGAGGGTAGTTTTTGTTTCGAAAGTAGCTGTTTGTTGCATATCCCATTCAAGTCTGCTAGGATGTTGGAGGATTGCGAATTTGGAAGGATGGATGATGTGGAAATGTCCAATTTGGAATGCTAGGCAAGAATATATCTGTAGAAGGGAACGCTCGACGAGAGTTCTCATTTCACATATTCTTGTTGAGATTAGATTAATAATCGGATTTTCTGTGTAAAATGTTTAAAAAGGAAGTGCAATATATTGTAGGCTTAGAAGAAGAAGAGCTTCGATATGTAAGCTGAGATTTGAGATATAGGACGGACAATAAACTGAATGTATGGAATATGGGATTGCATGGCAAACCTGTGTGTATGTGTGAGAGACAGACTGCGTTATCATTGAGAAATGTATTTTTTATCTTTGGATGTAGTGTATGAATCATTATTATTATTTTATGGGAGAGAGAGAGAGAGGTGCAGTTTTGCAGTAGAGGTTCCGTAATGTTCTAAAGAGTGTGAAAAAGTTGGAAGGAAGTGTAAAATACACTCGTGTAGTCATGCAGGTAAGCCTCTAAGAGAAATCTGTGCTGGTGATTGCACTCTATGGAGGTGGTGAATTGTAATGATGATAGTGCTTTAGTTGGCATTTGTTTCACACGAGAAACTTTCTTAAATTGTGGAAAGGATTTTTTCAAGTGGAAGAAGTGGTGGAATATATTTAAGAGGATGGAATAGGAGCTTGAAGAATGGAAGTTCAAATTGATGGGTTTTAGGTTTTTGCATTGTTACGAGATGTGGTGTTTTTATGAGGGCAATTTTCGCTCACGCATTTCTTCCTGATAGTAAAAAGGTTTTTGGACAACCGAGGATGGTTTGGAATAAGCTTCAGTTTTAAAAATTACGGTTGTGCAGTCAAAAACCTGTCCATGTTTCTCCTAGTAAAAAATTCGAAATTGAACTCACAACTGGTGGCTTAGCTGCCAAAGCCTATCTCCTTATGGAAGATGGTGTATCCATTGATTTAAAAAATTAAATTTTTTGCGTTTTTCTCCTACTGGCTATGGTCGGTGTACGGGACAGTTGTTCTTCCACGAAGTTGAACACAGAGAATGATTATTTGTGAACCTAGCATAACATAACTCGTTTGGAGTTTGGTAACCTCTTATATCTTACCTTTTAGTGAGATAATAATGTGTGGGACAGAAGTAAGGAGTATCCAGTCTTATGGTGAAGATATAAGGCTTCATAGCTTCATGGTACAATAATCTAAGTATCCAGTTCAAGATTTGCATTTTACGTTCTTCAGGTCGTTATTCTCGTTATAAATTGGTGGTTGTGTGTACTTGTACTCAGTAAATGAGTTAATCTTCCCATGGAATAGAGTCATAATGAAATAATAGCGAACATGGATGGGCAATTGCACATTGTAGACCAGTTCTACTTGTGTCCTGGTTCTTCGTAGTTGTTCTTCATTGAGAACTGTCGTGGGAAGGAAAGAAATCCATTTGAGAGAGAATCCGTTATTCAGGAGGAATGAGATTGTGGATTACTTGTGCTGTGTGAATTGTGGATTGCATGATACTTCTCCACACCCGCTTTCTCGATCTAATGATATCGTATAACCATATGTAATGCAAGGCAAGAGATAGTCAGTCAGACCTCTTTAATTTATAGCATGGTTGCCTATTCTTTTGTGCTGTTTACCAGAGATTTCTACATGGAGATAAGACCACGAAATGTGCTTAAAGTGGTTTTAGTGAAGGTGTAAATGAAATAAAGCTTGTGAATGAGATCTTTCAGGCTTACGACTTAGGTTGGCTCAGAATATGCATAAAGTGTAAGGGGGTTTGATCGCATGAGTGAGACTCGTGTCATTATTAGCCAAGCCAAGGTTCCTTTAGCTCTACGATTCCATTCATTAGGGTATTAAGCCTTTTTGGGTTATTTCTGCACAAAAGGAGCCTTACATTCTTTTGGACGGTAGGAATGGACGGATAAAAAAGAGATTGTATCGTTGTAAATTAACAAGTTGTTTACAGAAGTGGTTTATAATGGAAGGAGGAGAGACTGCAAGATTATTACTCGAGACTAGGTTAACTTTAGGCTCTTGGCCTCTCCATTATTTTTTGTTGTAAGTAACCTGGATGACCTGTAGTTTGTTGTGTTCATTGCATTCATTTACGTGGTTGTATTTATTGTGTGTGAGAGTATAAAGATTGCCAGTTAAGAAGGTAAGGTTTGTCCTCTACACAAAACTTCACAACTGGATTTGCAACTTTTGATGATGAGTAAAGGAATGAATAATGATTAGACGGAGAGACGTAGTGGTCGTAGTTTCTTGAGAAACGATAGAGAAGGTAGGATTTCTTTACACTGGATACATATGAAGGTGGTTGGCACTGTTGGTGAACGGTGAGGTGATCTCTTTAAGTTCGTCGAGATAGACCAGAACCAGACCACAACAACAATATTGTATTATACTGTGATTATGATGACTTGAATAGCCAACCTGAGACTCTGATAGTCATGAAGATCATCATCATCTTTCGTGTGCTCATTTCATGGATGAGGTTTTTTTACACGGATATGCCAATTTAGGTCTCCTCCGTGCTACTTTCAAAGCATTTTTCATTTATTATTTTACTGGCCCTAGGCACAATATTAAGTCAAGATATGGCAAAGATTGCTCATGAAGTGTTTGAAAAAAGAAGGGTTAAGTCGTATTCCCGTAGAAGGACTGCTTCAAGTTATATTGTAATCCAGATTTCTCCTCAAGTATTTTATATGCTTAGCACTACTTTTAACAAAATGAATGTTGGAAGAAACCTATTTTACAATAAGACATTTGTGGAGGTTCCCACGGGAGGTCAACCATCCTTTACTTGGTTTATACACAGGAAGAATAATTGAGTGGTATTTACTCAAACCTCTTGATTGTCGCATTAACTGCTGTATGAAGGAAGACCGAGAATTATGATTATGATGAGCAATAATGTCTGGTGGGGATGATTAAACCACGATTGTGGATGTTTAAGTGGATCAGGAAATGAAATGGAAACGGATATGTGTGTGTGTGCTGCTAGCGTTTTAAAATCTGCAGGAGTATCATGGGAATCTCATGGGACAATTTCCTTGAGAGGAGAAATTTTTAGTTAGTGTAGAGCACGCTGCTGATAAACAAGCGTTACATTGTTGTTGTGAAATAAATTTAATTAATCGCAAGTAAAGGTATGTGTTCACTGCACATAGCAATTCGCAATACGAGATTAAGATACAATTCATCTAGCCATAAAGATAGAAGTTAGACTTGTGAGCTAAATCCAGACATAACATATAACATTCTTACGGCTACTGCCAAGTGTCAATCATGTCAGAAATTGTTTCTACTATTTCGGAGTAGCCCGAGAAAGGTACGAATCGTTTTATTGTGTTGTTTAGATTTGAATTAGTTAAATATCGATTTATATCTCCCATGCAGGAGCTGCAAAAATACTTGCGATTCCTTTTTAAGGTGGCACATCGTTTGTAGAATTTAAACGGAACTGTTTTTTCACTCATTCTGTGTGTAATGTATATTCTCTTTTTCTGCGGCACAATAAAAACAGGTTTGATTGGAGAGTAACCTGCAAAATATCTGGTGAAGATAGTAGTGATCATCATCAGAATCTGAAATGTCAGATATACGTGTGGTTTAGAAATTACTGCGAATGTGGAACGATGAACGAATAGGCGAGGGAAGATTGGGAAGGGAAAGAGAGACTCGACCACATTCTTATGAGTGTGCAATTAGCAAGTTCTTAGCTATGTGTACACCTGAGATTTCGAAGATATACCTACGAATGCAAACAAATCTGGAAGGAAGGGGAGAAGAATGATGATGAGACTGGTAGTGAGTGGTAGTGAGAGATTTTTAAGGTGGTATGAGTGAGACAACCTGCGAGTTATGTACGATTGCAGTACCTGTGGAAGGTATGTTGGCAAGTTACTTGTTGGTGGATGATGAGCAGAAGACCCGTTAGATTGTTAAGGAGCTCTTTTTGCCAATATTATTACGTTAAGAAGTGTATGCGCTCATTCATGGTCAAAATACAGTTAGCTTTCTTCGTACATTTAACAGTTATCCATGTTCAGCCATGAGCGGAGTGTAGAGAGGAGAGAGCACCAAGTGTTAGTCCTGATTTCGCACTATTGCATTATATTACATACCTGCCTGCCTTCATTTCATACCTGTAATCTCATCACGTACCCAAATGGGATTCCTTCCCCTACCACTTTTTATTCTCCGGTTGGTTAAGAAACTATTCTTCATCTTAGCATGCAACAAGGAGTAACTGTTTTTAGCAAACTCAGACTTACCTCTCTCTGTACTCTGTATACCTAAGCATCCCACTGGTACTGCAGCTTCTTTCGTATTAGTTAAAGAAGGTCTTACTGAAGACACAGACAGACCTATGGTGGTTAACTGTCTAACTGGAATCTCACATTATTATTTATTCTCTCGCAGGTTCTCGACCCAGGAAGACGTTTGAAACCAGTGATCAAGACTCAGCAAATAGTGTACCCCGAGTTGTGAATGGATAAGCCAGGCTGTGTTCCTGGAGGAGGACTTGGGTTGCTCAATAGTGGGAGTGGTGGACTCGGTAGTTTCTGTAAGATAAGCACAAGTAACATGATGGACAAAGTGATGAGTAGCAGTGGGGGAAGTCCAGACTCAACAACGACTCAGAAAGCAGAAGACCTCAGGTCTAGTAGTAGTGGTGGTGGTGGTGCAAGTAGTGGGGGTGGAAGTGGGGGTGGCGGAGTGGCCTCACCCGGACCTTCTTCGGATGGGAGTGGTCCTAATGCCCCCAACATGTACAGTCTCAAATGGAACACACAACTTCTTAGTCTCCAAAGATCCCTCGCTAATCTGTGGGACTCAGGAATTGGGACGGACGCAGTACTTTTGTGTCAAGGCACACCCCTTCCTGTTCACAAGATCGTCCTTACGGCAGCCAGTCCGTATGTTGCTTCAGTTGTTCAGGTGAGTGTGAATATCTTTTTATGTTTTACTGGAATTGTTTACATGAGACCAAATTACATGAGACTTTGGGTTTTAGTTTGGGCTTGAGTAAGTTATCTGATAGTGATTTCGATATAGCCTAATTAGACATTATGGAATCTAGAATTCCTAGAATATCCAGAAATAAAATCATAGTGTTTTAAAAATTGTAGAAAACTTCGTTGTCTACTAGTTCGAAAATGAAGAAGGTCTAAGGTTTTTCGCCCAGGATCAATCAGACGTTGAGAGTTGAGACTTTGAGACGTTCCCATTTCACTGAAAGACTACGGAGAAGCTCCTGCATGCATGTGTCTTTGGCGTATGGCGTGATTTAGCCAGGCAGTTTAACATTTAACAGTTATAGGTACGACAACACATAGCAAATAGCAATGCGAAGTGTGTAAGTGTGCAAAAATCGGAGCTAGGAGGTCGATGAGTCGGATTTATTTGCGCGTTTCCATAATTATTTTTAGCATCGTTGTCTCCAGTTCAGGGAGTATTAAGTTTAAAGTGAGTTCCTCCATGGATGATTCTGCTTTTTAGAACTTTTTCGGAGGAAGTGGAACGGGAGTGTGCCGAGGAAGGACACTCCTTTCCTCGTGTGGATAAATGTTTCTTCCTTCTTCTTCTTCTTCCTATATAATCTCCAATATATCATTATTACCCCTAGGAGTTTTTTTCACAAGTTATATTTAAAACATTTCTTGGGAGGACTCATAGACACGCGTATATAGCCAGCCATCATTGGCTTGTGAGGAAGGAAGAAGTCAGACATAAAGGAATTTTATTTTGGAATCAACACTACGTCTCTGAGAGAGAGATTTGCACTGCAAAAATGTGATAAATCAGCGAAAGTTAAAAGTTAGCTAGGAGTTAGGAGCTCAGGAGGCATGAGCATTCCGAGATGAGTATCAGCAGAAGCTGTAGAGAGACAGTAGAGAGTACGATGATATGGTCTTGTTCTCATTTCTTGTTTTGCCAACCCTGAAAAAAATTCGCTCATTCGTTAATTCCATTTCCATGCTGGAGGGTAAAGAATCTTTCGGGAGAAGGATGAGCTCATGTCTTTTTCCGTTTAAGAAGAAGCAGATTGCTGTGTGTTGGCCAGGATAGCCAGGATAAGGCGATGATTTACGAGTTGTCGTTGTTCACGTCTGGAGAGGTTTCCATGAAATAGTCAGATCGAGAACTGGTAGTGAAGCACACGTGAATATGAATAATTACTTTCCCGAGTTAATGATTCATACGAGTGAGTAACACTCTCTCAAGACGTTTCCTTTCCTGGAGAGCTTGTTGAAGTCAAAAGTAACATAAAACTGAAATAGGGAGGAGGTGGTGGTGTAGTTCTTGTGGATTTTGAGGAGGTGTAATAGTGTCAGTCACCTTAAGACTTACTCGACTGGTATTTTGGAATTAACGAAGGAAAGATTAAGAAAAAGTGTAGTAGGAAGAGATGATCCACCACCACTGCCAGTATAATACCACCAGTAAAGCAAAGAAAGGGTTAATGCACGTCATGGTTCAAGTTCCATGGAGAAGACCCAACCACCAGTTTTTATACGAGATTATTACCACTGGTACGAATTAGGGATGATGATGAGGCAGGTTGAGATTCGCAAGCAATTGCTTCTTCTTCCCTACTTCCCTTCTTCTTCTTGCTCTCCCAAAGCAATTAAAGATTTATACTAGAGAGAAGTGTTTGTATATAAAAGTGGGCCAATGCAGACTCCGTGTCTGGTAGCCTGTGATGGAAAGTGATGCGTTGTTTGGTGTCATCTCGTCTTGTGTATTTTTAGTCCAAGCTATATTATATTATGATGATATTCTGCTTTCTCGGATTGTCCATGAATTGATCCTGCAGGTCTGCTTTATTTCTGTCGCACGTGTGTGAACTCATTTGAGATTTGCCCAGCTACTAAAAACTAAAACTGGATACTAAGTTGCTGAGAGTATTTAGAAGGTGATGTGAAGTACTGCGTTACTGTGTAGGTAGGAGGGCATCGTCTCGGAGAGATGTGCCAGATGAGAGAATCCAGGAAATGTGTTCTACATTTGCAAATGTATTCCTGAGCGTATAGTTAGACCTTAGTTAGCTAGCCTGCTTTCCATGAGAATAATGTTGTCTCCTGGCGGATGTTCAACTCTCTCCACATGAATTCAGCTCAAAGTCTCAAAGTCCGAAATGTGTGTGCAAATACTTGGTTGATGCTCCATGAAACACTTTCATGCAAATCTAATGGAAATGCGAAATGCCTGCATTCACTATAATATGAAGTTCTTGGATTCTTTAAATAGACGATGGCCCAGGGAGCTCACATGATGCCCGTAATTGTGGTCGACATCCCTCCAGAAGCTGGAAAGGCCTTGCTATCTTTCCTCTACTGTGGCGAGGCTCATGTTCCTGTCACTGTCATTCCCCATCTCGTTCTTGGAGCTAAGTTTCTGGGAATTTCCGGATTTGGCGATCCTGTAAGAATTCGCAAACAACACTTCTTCACAAGAAACGTTTTTATGCTTAAATTAGTGATGACTCATTTACTCATTTTATCTTGACTTCCAGGGAGTATTGGAATCGCTGACAAGTATCGTACCTGAATCAGTAATGACTCCAGACAAGACCCCACCTCCTTCGTGTGACTCACCACGACCAGATCATCATCACAACAGCCATCATTCGTCACACCCCCACCATTCAGACTCCCACCACCACAGAGGATCTTCGTCCTCACCGTACCCAGGACTTAATCAGTTACCGCCTCATCTTATGTCTAACTCATCAGTACAAATTAACAACGCGTATGGAGGTCTTGGGAAAAAATCGTCCTCGTCCGAAGCTTCTTATCCAGGAAATCTCCTTCAATTCAAGAGTCATTCACACTTATCACAAATGATGGCTCAAGCACAAGTTTCGAATAAGCAAACGAGACTTCCTTATGGCTCTCCTTACTCAACCTCCTCCACAACCTCGTCAACTTCCTCGGGAGAAATCATAAATCTATCCAAGAACAGAACGAGTGGAGGAACTGCGTATTCCCCAGCTTCTAATTACTCCAACCGAGCCAAGTCACCGAAGTCTTCAGCTTCATCGTCAAGTGGGGTTGGAAGTGGAGGTACAAATGGAAGTGGGCTTTTCATTGGAACCACATCAATTTTGGACAATTTGTTAAAGAACCCCAGAACACCTTTGGAAGCAGCAATTGCTGCTGCAGCAGCTGCACATCATACTCTAGTAGCTGCAGCTTCAGAAGGCAATGACAACTCAGATATGGTTCAGTATGAGGCAGAAGGATACCTCGAGAATTGCAGAAGTCCGCATAACTTGAGCGTGGGTGGAAGAAGTGGAGACCAACCTCCAAGTTATTTCTGCTCACCGGGAAGTGCAGGACATCCGGCATTACTCGGCAGTGGACCTGGAAATGATGACGACAATAACAATAACATGGAAATGACAATGACAGAAGACAACACACCCATTCCTCCTCATCTTTTGGAACCTAAGTTGGAATATAATACGGGAGAGTCTGGTGGTGGAGTGTATCAAGATCGACTTAGTCAGAATCCTTTGGACCATTTGGCTAAAGTAGCTTCAGCACGACCACCTGCAGGAGGCGGAAATAAGCGAGGATCGAGAAAGAATCAGCAGCAGATGATAGTTGATGGAAATGGAGAAATTTCCTCTAGTGGACACGGAGCAAGGGCAACCCCACCTCCCAAACCAAAACCAAAGAAGAACGAAGCTATCATTTGTGATATTTGTGGAAAGAAATTCAGCAATGCGTACAACCTTAGAGTAAGTCTTCATATTTGATTATCAAGTCCCACATAACCCCACTGTCAGTTAAATATGATCTGTTATTAATAATTGAATGATTAATTATAGGTACACATGGAAGGACATTCAGGACAAGTGTTTGTTTGCTCGGTGTGCAGCCACGCAAGCAGGTCAAGAGACGCTTTAAGGAAGCACTTCGCATACAGACACAGAGAGCTGTGGATTTCCGGAATGTCAGCATTCAGAAAAAATGTACCTGGACGAAAGATGAGTATTTGTCGAAACAACAACAACACCGATGTATTGAACAACAATACGAATGCTCAAAATAATAATAACACAGTTTTGAGCACCGGTGGGGGTGCAGTGAAAGGAGATTCTGGTGCTGGAGCAAATGAAGGAACGCCTGCAGGAGGTGGTAATTCTATCGTCGATGCGAATGGAAACATCAACCTGCGGGGAACAGACGGTACTCTCACAATCTCGGAGGCCAAAGTAAATTAAAGTCGCGGTTAGGAAACTTCAAGAAATTCTAGCGTTTTTGTACAGTTTTTATATGTGAAGGTCGTGTAGGACCATTTATAATGTACATGCTGTAAATTCATTTTTGTCAGACACACGTTTATGTTCATGAGTCTTTCCATTGCAGTTTTAATTATGTTCGTGGTTTTAGTGATTGTTACATTGATCCCATTGATTCACAGAGAAATTTAAGGTTGTGTGATTTTATACAGTTGCAATACGTTGATTAAAACTGACTGTAAATGTAAATAATTAACTCGAAGAATGCATGTTTTATGTTGTAACTATGAATTGGTGCTTGGAGATCTTTTCTTCGTAATTATGTATGCAAAAGTGTGTGTAAAGTATTATCAACGAACTAAGTATATGCAGCAGATCTTACAATTTATCCTCCGACAGACTAAAATTGCTATGCACAATCAAAGATGTATTATGTATTCATGTTCAAGGAATGAACTTGTACCTTAGCCCCTGTTGATAGACATAATAATATAACTTAATGTATTGACTATTCAGTAATCTCAATCTATGCAGAATAATCACAGAAACAGCGAAGCAGGTACAGAACATAATAGTTCAATAGGTGTACAGCAAAATTAACTTTTAATGATATTTACTCTGAAATGCTCGATCGATAAGTTATTTTGTTATGCTGGAGAGACCGAAATCTCTGAATAATTACGTCAAGTGTACTTATAGATAAACGATCTAAATAAACATGTGATCTGCGAAACAACACTAATATATTTGAAGATGCACTATATATTGTTTTGCGCTGAATAGTGATTAGTTAAAACTTACGTAATATTATGTGCCTTCCATTCAGAGGCCTTGCGATGTCCGTACCTTACTAATTGTACTTATATATTCTATTTTAGGAATACAGAGGAAAGGTTGCAATATTGAAAATGAAATGAATCTAGTTAATTAATATTCGACAATGATGTGGTATTAATTCGGCATTAATGTCAATATGGTAGACAATTAGACATGTAGGAATCACGGTTAATTAAGATAGTTTTATTTTGTTACGCGTTATCAATAGGTTTAGTTTAGGTTTTAGAGTTTTAAGATGTGTTCTAGATGTTTGATTAATTATTATGTGAATTTTATTTTTTACTAGTTTACCTTTAGTAAGGCAAACATTTGATTAATTAACGTATAATATTGATTGTAGTAGTAACATGTTATTGATTTACACATCAGAGACTCGTCCTATCAAAGGTATTAAATCGTAGTGATTATCGATGAAATGAAACCTGAAGACGCTTTTGTACAAAAGTGTCTTCTCTCTTGATCCGTCCATCGATAAGTATTTTAGTTCATATTAACGTAAGCAATAAAAATACATATGGTTATTTATGGATTCCTGTTGATTAGTATGTGCTGGTAAACCGAAACCAAATACAATGAGAATTTACCTTATGAAGTCTTCAAATCAAAAGACCAAATCAAATTGGGTCCTCGCACACAAACACTTTATTACAACCAAGAACCTCCATATCCGTTTTCAACCGAGTCTCTCGTTCGCATAATTAGCCCATTATTATTTGTTACTGCTGTTATGAAGAACGCGAGTTGTGTAACTTTTACTGACATACGCTGCGCTCTATTTTAACGAATTAAATCATCATTATCAATACTACGCATAATCTCAATATTAGTGTGTAATATTGGTTTCTCTCGTATCTGTTATTATATGTTAGGAGATCAAATGAATGTTTGAACTTGGTAATTCATTTTATGTGTCGTGTCTTTAAAAATTGAATAAATTTTTGTCAGTCTACCAATTACCTTTATCTGCTCCATTGATCATAACATTTATTTCGAATCCCAACTAATTAATCCACATGCCAAAATTTGAATTCTAAATGTCATCTTCCGGTCTGTCCCAAGCTACCAAACTATTCATGTCCTGCACATCTTTGGTGCTCCACCGTTCCATTCCAGTGTGAGGACGCTGCGGAGGCTCTGATTCTTCCTTCACAACGTCTTCCTTCTTTCCTCCAGACTTGTCCTTGTTCTTCTCCGAGGACTTCTTCTTTGTGGCTGCAGAAGAAGATGAGGATGCAGGCCTTGCTGACTTGGGTCTCCCTTTTGTCTTCTCACGTGAAGACTTGGGCTTCTCTGTCAAGACTGGAGGTTCCTTGCTGCTGCTGGCTCCAGACTCAGGAGCCACAGGACTTGTCCTATTCTTCGGCTTAGCTGACTTTGGTCTCTCCTTGCTCCGAACTATCACAACCTTAGGAACCTCATCAACTTCTTTGGGTTCGTCCATGACGAAGGCTGAATTCGCTACTCCTACTTCGTCTTCTTTATTCTCCTTCTTTTTCTTCGTCTCCAGCAGGAGCGTTTGACTTCCTCCACTTCCACTTCCGCCTCCACCCTCGTCTATTTCGGTATCCGCTGCCAAACTCTCCCTGGAGGAGGACAGGTCCACGGAGTCCCCAGCAATCGACCGTCTCCGTGAAGATTTGCTCTTTACGTGGAAACGATGGTCGTAGCTGAGGTGAGCGACGTCTTCAGTGCCGTCTGACTCGTCTGAATCCAGGGACACTCGAATGAGGTCCTTCTTGTCAGAGAAGATTATTATCTTTGGAGTGAGTCCGATCTTGGCACTCCTCCGTCGTGCAGATCTTATGGGAGGCCGACTTGCTGTTCCTAATCCTGGAACAATGGAGCTGTACGCTGGAGGAGGTGGATCTTGAGCTCCTCCCCTTGGATTTATTCCTGGAGGATTGCTCTGGAGTAGTGTGCCTGTATTGGAAGGCTGTGGTTTTGCCTTTGGAGACGATCCATCCACAGGAACCATCGACGGACTCAACGAAGTCGTCGCTCTCTGCTGAGTGCTACTCACTGGAAGGATGTTCTGAGACAAGTCGAAGTTCAAGTCATTCGTGAGTTGAGACATCGCCGTGTTGTTTTCCATCGTTGCCGTTGGGTCCTTAACGAGTCCTTCCACTTCCATCGACTGTTGCCTCGGTCTACCACAAACACCCAGAACACCCACATCAGAATCAGAAGCAATTACGCTTTATTCGGGTACTTTGGACGTACGTCACATTCTGCTGGGGAGTGCAGACAGACGTCCTGTGTCCCCACATCAACTGACGCATCTGCTCTCCAGTCATCTTTCGTCGTTTCAACGCAGTGATTGTCACTTTTCCGACTCTCTGGCAAACAAGTTAAGGAGGTTTGATATCTAGAAACGCCCAACACGTCTCCCTTATGAGTTTTGCAAGAAATTCTAACCTTCCAATTAGCCACAGCGCCTTTACGCTGCTTAGCTCTGGTTTTGCTTTTGCTCTTGATGACCATCACACCTCGGACTTCATTGGAGACGTCCGTACCACTCAGCTTTATGGAATACTCTTGGATATACTGCTTCGCGTCTTCTTGACTTACAGCCCGTTCCAATGTCACGACGATCTTTGCCCACTGCACAATGGAAATGTAGGCGTCACAAAATATCTTGCGATAAATAGTTAAGTAAATTGAAGCCCACCTGTTTAACCCATTCCTTCTCACTGCGCTCAATAACTTGGGAATACGTGTTGCCCATCATAGCGATCAACATGTTCAGCAAAAGGATGGGGACCATAATCATGAAGATTATGAAGACCGTCTTTGCTGCGTTTGGATATGCCAGCTGACTCAAGTCTGCGTACTAAAATTACAGGGCACAAATCACTAAAAGGACGACACCGCACATTTCCGGCAAATAGAATCTGAAATGGTGGGTAATTTTACTCGCAGGTGATATTATATCTTGTTGTAGTCTTCCATATGTCACAACAAGAAAGTGTTTCGGAAAACTTTAAATAAATGAATACGTACATTGTATGAGCCGAGAGTCATTTGATACATGGCCATCCAAGTCTGATCGAACTCCGCAAACAGTGTTGTGTTCTGGTCAGGATGACCTTTGTAAAGGTAAAAGAACGACTGGGAGAAGGCGAGGAGGAAGATGCCGTAGATTATGCAGAAAGTCAACATGTCTCCGACAATCATGCTGTACACCATCGTCACGAAAGGACCTGTCAACTTAATTGCACTGCCAAACCCCACACAGAACTTAAGCTACCAGCTGAACATTTGGAGAAATCCTGTGAAGCTCTTACCCTGCAAAAAACATCATGAAGAACCACGAGAAAACCATTGTGAAGGTCAGCAGTGACTCTTCCATCCGCACGTCTCCACTCATTCGGAATGGAATGCAGCTCAAAATGAGGCAATTTGCAATTAGGAACAACGCTTTCGGGGGTGCGTGAGGCTGGAAATAAAGATTGGAAATAAATGGAGGAGTTCCTTGGAAGCTATTTGGAAATAGTTTGTGGAAACTCACAAGTTGTTTGATGTAGCTGAACAAACCTTGGTTCTTTATTTCCTCTCCTTGCTGCACAATCATGTAGGAAAGACATCCAACGACTGTGGAAACCTCAAATCCAATTCTGATGATGGCCTGTGCGTCGTTGAGTTCCATGAGAGGTCGGGTTCTGTCCTTTGGTCGCAAGTAGACAGCTCCACTCATTCCAATGAGGTGAATGAAGGCGATGGTGATTCGTTTGAGGAACTGACGCTGTGCGAAAGTCTTCCATTTTTCTTCCAGCAGACGCTGAATTATTCCTCCTTCCAACATGTCCAAATGTTCTTCTTTGCTTCCAGCGAGGATCATGAACAGTGCTGAGTTCCAATCTAACGAAATGGAAATAAGAACCAGTTTACTTGTAACTTTGTACCATGTAAAATCTTCTAACTGTGTGCGACATAGGGAAGTCAATGTTAGCTGAGTGCGGGTGCGATAAAGCGAAATCAATGTTAAGTAATCGTTGATCACTTGTGCGTCCATCCGGATGAATTGTGTCGAGAGCGTTGAGAGGATATCCAGAGCAGGTGATGTTGGAATATCTCCAGAATTCTTTGCAGCTGAGTTCCAACATTTCCCTGAAGACGCTCGCTCGTCCCAGCTGACATGCTAAAGTGAGAGCAGTGAGTCCTTGGTTGTTAATGATGTCGTTGCTCGCCGACTTCTTAGGGTGGCGTAAGCCATAGCCGTACATTCCCTAAAAGAATCCAAGCGTCCTTATTCATACAAATGGAATGATCTTTGGGCTTCCATCTTAACGAACCAACTGATCTGTAACGACGACCATGTGAAGAATCATATTTCCAAAGGAGTCTTGTTTGTCAGGATCAGCGTCGTGGTCTAATAGCAAGTTGTACACTGTCTCATTGTTCGTGCAAGCTGCCCACGCCAAAGGATATTCTCCAAGATAAGCCAAGCCTTCGTAGTCTGTAGTCTTCAGAGGAGGAATTCGTTGCTGGTCTCGGGGCAAAAAGAAACTCCCTGCGATTTATTTCAAGGTCAGATTATTCATTAGTCATAATTCAAGGTCATGCACTGCCTGTCTTTCGAAGATCCGAAGATTTATGTCTCACCAATAGCTCGTTGTTCAATCGGAGCTCCAGATTCGACCAACAAATGAACCAGTTCATTATTGCTGTACGCTATCGCCAGATGAAGAGCCGAGGCTCCTGTTAAAAAACAAGAATTCCATAGGTTATGTTCAGGAATATCTAAATGTGCTTGCTATTCATTCACGTAACTTTCTAAAAGAGCTGCGGGAGCTCACCTAAATACTCTTCACCCTCGGCGACGTCAACTGCCAATTTTGGGTAGCACCTCAGCAGAATCCGTGCAAGTCTCGTGTGAAGACGCGTGTCGCAGATGATGAGGAGATGGAGGAGCGTCTCTCCTAGCGAACCTCGGTATTGCATCTGCCAACACGCTTCGTGGTCCTCCCACTTCCCAAGAGGGTCGAATGTACTCGAAGGCTCCACTGGAATCGCCACCTTTTTTCGTCATAGAATGACCATATACACAATCCATGTGCTGTGATTCCTTTTAATGACGCTTACGTGTTTCGTGTTGCGGAACTTCCATCGGAGATATTCAGTGCGGGAGATGATCTGCCCTTTCCCCTCGCGATACATCAGAATCCCAAATTGCTCTCGAACGAGTTTCTCCACTTCGTGAGCCCCACCCACATTGTAAGCGTCCACGAGTTCTCCCCCCTTTTTGTAGTTAGCCAACTTGTACAACAAACACTCATCGTCTCCAGATGTCTGCGAATAGAAGAAGAAGAAGAAAGGATTATTGAATGAATGATGCATCAAGTTGCCCCAAGTTTATATAATTTTAATTGGTTCAGTTAACCTGTGAGATAACTCTGTCCAGCACAGATCCTGGGTTAATGGTCACAGGCCTCAATCCGCAATTCCCCATTAGGAAATATTTTACTTTAGATTAGAAGGGAAGGGAGGAGATCTTCATTTTGATTTCACGTCGAGATGACAAAACAGTTGTAGTGATGAGGGTGATCAGTTTGATCGATACTACGGTTATTGCCACTAAGGTTTATTCTGATGCGACACTTTCTCCTTCTTCTAACCCGTGTCAGTGACAACCTGCCTTTCTCCACCGGAGATGTCGACGTATGAGACTTAATCGAGGATCACACATTTTGCGCATTGATTCATTTGCAGGATTTTATGCTCCGCTATGAGGATTTCCCATTTTAAATATATTTTTGTTTAGCATTAGATGAGTGACAGTTTGGTCCCACGCCAGTTGTAAGCGTATTTTAGAAGAACACGCACTGAAATGTACACATTTTGTGCATGCAGGATTTTATGCTCCGCTATGAGGATTTCCCATTTAAAAAATATTTATGTTTAGCAATAGATGAGTAGCACGATGGTCCGATGGTCCCCACGCCACTTCTAAGCGTATTTTAGAAGAACACGCACTGAAATGTTGCTGTATTTATTCAAGTCTTTATCACAATCGCCTCACCCTTAACAGATTCAGCATGAATACATTTCAAACGGGAATAGTGTTGTCATTATCATTGTACTTTGCAGGGTTATTGTTAAGTTCATCGAGGATGATGTCACTAGCGAGTAATCCGAGCATTCTGCAGGTCACGTCGTTTATAGAGACGTACTTCTGTTGTAACACGGAACCGTCCACCAC
>JAQGAD010000855.1:0-27284 GCA_034696625.1 Isotomurus palustris
CTGTATTTATAATAGAGTGTAAAGTATTCTTGTTCTTAATTTACTTATGTATTAATACGTATACTTTAGACCTTATGCATGCTAATTATTGCATGTGAGGATCTGATTGTAGTTTGTTGTGTAGGTTGGTAAATGTTACTGACTGAATAATGTTTTTTCGTAAATAAATTTATGAATTCAGGTATCTAACTATGCATTTTGTTAACTTTCATGATTTGTGGAGTTAATATAATAATATAATAAACAAACCTAATAATTTTATAATTATCAAAAAACTAATAAAATTTAAATTATAAGTATTTGCTGTACAGTGATTATTTAGCAAATACTCATTGTACAGTGTAGTAAATGAATACATCGCTGCGCTGCGCTGACTTAGGTGGTTACGCTGCGCTAAGCAGCATGGTTGCGCAGCGCTGCGTTACGCTGCGTTGCGCTGCGCTACGTTACGCTGCGCTGCGCTGCGCTGCGCTGCGCCAACTTCAGTCCTCTGCTGCGCTGCGCTAATTTCCGCTGCGTGCTGCGCTAACTTCTTTTACATAAATAATGTAACGTATCGCTTTCTCATAACTCATAACTCAATCAAATTTTGATGGGCAAGTTTAGCAGTGATAAATTGGTCTGGAGCATATCAAACAAACTGTTTATAATATATAGATGACTGGGCTTCTTGCATTGCTGATTTCATGATATGTTCTGAGTACAGGATGAACACACACTATATTAGTATCTAGAAGTATGAGATATGGATACTTTGCATTGCTCTGCATGTGAATGATGGGATGGAGAGTCATGAATTTTTTGTCCCCACACTTTATAATGGCAATGGCAATAATAAATTCATAAACGTCCGTATGGATATCAATATCAATAAATTCCATTCTTGTGTGTGTAGCTCCTCAGTTTATTATTTAACTAACGCACTAACTAACTCAGCTCTGTCTATTTTGGATTTGTTTACAGGTACAGAAATGAGGCGTTCTGCTGGCCCGAAAGGTAATAAAATCTCAATAAAACCCTTTTCATTCAAACCTTTCTTTCTCATTCCACACGGATCACTCTACTCTATAGTTAGTGTTGTGTGTCTCAATGGATCTTCTGCTGCCTATCGTCATCATTCTTCTCGGGAATAAAAGAGAGTCAATGGCAGAGATCTTTGGGAGTAAAAAATAAATAGATTTTTGTTGGGATAGCCGCTTCTGTTCAATGTTCAATACCTCCGAAGATAGAGAAGATGAAGACTGCTGGGAGTGCGTATTATTATATTACGATGTGATAGTGAAGAGTATTGAGTACCGAAGCGAATGATGATGGGTGCTTATAAAGGCACATGCATATGAGATTGCTTTCATAGGAGTTTTTATTCATTGTGTGGCTGTGATTATAAGTTTATGTGAATTGGTATTTGCAGAATGATTGAGTGTGCCTTTCGTATTCATAAACAAATCGTAAAATATAACATCTTAGTTGATTTCAAAAGAAACGATATTAAAACCTGGATCTTCCACGTGTATCTGTGATGCATGTGCATATACAAAAGTTTAGAAGAAATTTAATATGGAGCGTAGACTAGACTCGAAATATTTGCAAAAAACTGCAATCATATTGAGGAAGTTGGCGTATAATAATTGTATCTGCATAGAATAGTGTGAGCTTTCTTCAAAAAGTAATTTCGCACATACATTACCCCTTGGCATTTGATCTGATGACCTATCACATGAGTTGCTTCCTTTGTAGCTCATCATCATCTCCCTCCTCTGATGACTTGTGTTTGTGCAGAGGTGAATCTCTACATTTTACAGATGCATCTGGAGATTATGTGTTCTTATTATAGTTTTCTATGTGTATTGTGTGAAGATAGAGGCCAATGTGTGTGTGTGTGTGTGTGTGTGTGTGTGTGTGTGTGTGTGTGTGTGTGTGTGTTTTATAACTTGAGAAATGCTAAAAGTCTCGCTCTCACTTTCATCATGAGTATTCTTATGCAAATCGGATCAGTAACCGTAATGCGATGAGTTTTTCCACTGCCGTGATCTTTTTTATCGCACTCTTTGTATACGACAGTACTGAAGATATGTTTAACAGATGCTATACATTTTCATATATGATGTGCTATATATATATCTCTACTTCTTTTTATGGAAGAAAGCACACACGGCAAAAGAAGGTAGAAACTCAGCGTCACATCATCAGATCATTTTAATTTCACTCGGTTCATAAAAAGTCTTCTATAGTGTGTGAGTGAAGTTTTTTCAGTGTGTCTTTTTCCTCAGGTTTAAAAGGATACTTAAATCCAACGGGCATTTGCATACGGTGCTGACTGAGAGAGAGTCGTTATTGAATGAGAGAGAGAGAGATATTATGGATCTCCATAAGAAGAGCGAGGTTCCCTCAGGTTTATTTACTGTTGAGATCATTCTCTTACCGTCACTTCTTCTTATTCGGAAGGAATCAACAGACAACAAGAGAGAACAGAGGAAGGGTGGTGTGTGTTCGGGTTTTCTCTGTGTGTGCTTGTTCAATTTCAATTTAAATCCGAATACAAGCAAACTACCCTTTCCTTTCTTGTGCGAAGACACCTTCATGATTTGTGTGCATGAGAGAAAGACTCATCGGGCTTTTGCATACAGTCCCATTGTACGTTTAGTTTAGTACGAGTGGAAAAGTTCAGTCGAACTCGTTTTTATTTGAAAACATTAAAACACCCAGGAGGAAAATCAATTTAGATAAAAATACTGGTTAGTTAAAAGTTTAAAGAGATGATAAGAATCCGCAAATTGGTTAAATGCTTAATGTTTAGCGATAGTGATGAAAGGTAAAAAATGGGTAAGAGAATTGCAAAGTGCAGAGAGTAACCGGCATATATCTATATATATTAATTAAGGAATGTTGATTTGCAAACAAGCTTCTGAATTTCACTAATGTGCATATTAACCTCACGAATTGTTTACGGGAAATAAGGAATAAAATATAGTTTTGTAGTTTTAATAACTCCTTCTCACGTACAATTGAAAATAGTCCAAGTTTTTGTTAATCTCTTATCTACTCAAATCAAAACAATAAAGGTTTCAATTACTAGTTGCAGTTAAATTGCAAGGGGAGTGTGTGTGATTGTTTTTCTCCACAAGGATCACGATCTGCAGGATATTTGGATGGAATGCAACAAACAAGGAACACTTAAGTTGGCTTGTGCATGTGGAGGAAGAAAAGATACTCACAATCAGATAACCTGAGATTAGTTACTAGCCAGTTAAAACAAAAACAAACAAAAATTCAAGGAGCTTTCATGAACTTACCTGTTCTGTTCGAATTTATTACATTTTATTACTTATTATTTAGTGGGGCTTTGTTTTTTCGCCTTAGCCATTTTAATTTTTATGGACTAACGGTGCAATTGTTTTTGGTTCATTTATTGGTTTTAAGGTTTTAACGAGTTGACAATGATGATTATGGTGTTATTGATTTGTAAGGCGTAGCCGTTCTTGCTTGAGTACGGTTAGGAGGGAAAATGTTGTGTTAAGCTGAAGTTGGTGTGGAAGAATTGGGGCAGATAAATACGATTAATTTATACAGGTGTGTAATCCGAGTTATAGTAGGATCCGTGTTATAGTAGGATGAATCATTGGCGTAGGTCACTTACCTATTAATTGGCTGTCATTACACTACCACAAATACGTGACGAAATGTCAATTGGTCCGATGTCAACATTGTCAATTGTAATCCGGACTTTCTTAAATTGACATTTCTAATTCATCTGTTGGATTGTTATTTCAAAAAATGGTAAACAGCATCTTTCATCACGTCCGAATTGATCTCTTTCAATCGCGGTGAATACTCTTTGCGCACGAATTACTTTTACCTTTTTACCTTTTTACCTTTTTGCCTTTTTGCATATTTGCATATCCGAGCTTACATGGATTCTGTAATATGATATAAAGATATAAACTGGATGCATAAAACTGACCATTCTTCTTATTTCAATTGTTGAGAAAGTTTTTGCACATTCACACACTGAAGGAAGTTACAAGTATGTTGTAACGTTGTAAGAAAGACTCCCACTATTACAGAGTACAGCAGAGTAGTAAGCTCCTTCTCGGGTGTGTAGTCCTATTAAGCGTAACTGGATTCTTAAACCAGCAGGTAGCTCGTTAAATTCTGGGCAGTAAAACCACATCCTTTGTCTTATGGCAAAAAGAGTTGCCATTATTTCAGTCTCCTGCAGAAACTTGTGTGCAAAATTACTTGTATAAAGGTCTTTATACTACTTCTACGGCTGGAGATATCAATCAGTGATTGACAGTTCACACAATGTAGTTCAGTCCTAGAAGAATGTCTACACTAAGAGGGAATGCAATAATTAGAATTTCATCTGTGAGAAAAAAACTAACTGAGCAGCTTGGAGATAAATTTGCGTGAGGAAAGAGACAGACACATGAAGTGTCGATCTGTCTTGGTCATCCTAATCAATCAAAAGTTTTGTACCTTTCCTTTTATAGAGATTGATCGTGTCAAATTCTTCTTGGTTATTCAACACCCACTGACATCCACATTAGTTGTAATGTCTATTGGGAGAGAAAAATATTTGGATCAGGACCAAATGCATCGAAAACTGCACACCGACTATTTCTATTTCTTATTTAATACTTAAGACAGTTGCGGGTAGTAAATTACAGTTCTCTCAGGAATCTATACGCTAAGAGTTTATAAAAATATTACACTCTACAAATTTGAAACTAGAGACTACCTGTAATTTTAAAACATTAAAAGATAGTATGTAAAAATGTGGAAGGATTTCTGAAATAAGCAAATTACAACTTTGTGCATTAAAATAAATAATAGGCAAAAAGAATTATTAAAGTAGTAGGAGTATATAGTAGTAGTAAGCTGAATGTATAATCTTTAAAGTAGTTTAAAGACAGAAGACTGAGGCCACCTGCATCTTTCCCTGTTGCCTGTGCTAGAAATCTCATTTCTGAATGAAAAAAAAAGAAACAACTGGAGAAACACGACCAACCGTTGTTTTTTCTTGGGAGATAGCGATCGGTGTTAGAAATTTAACATGAGGAGAGAAACAGAGAAAGGCAGAGGGAAGAAAAGAAGCCGGAGTGATTTACATAAAGTTGAAAGTGGGAGATCTCCAAGAGAGATTTTATGGAAGCTGAGGACTTCTCCGGTGAACTTGAGTGTTGGTTTCTGTGAGAAAAACTTTCAGTTAGTCCATCCGAATAAATTGTAGTTTTTTTGTGTAATGGGCTTCTCTTCATCAGGTCTCATCATCAGAGGTTCAGAATTGTACTTTGTTATTCTATATATCCTGAGTGTTTGCTTATTAGCTCCATAGAAAGTCTAATCATCTTGATTTCTCATCTTCATGTCCACCTCGCCAATTCAATTGACAACTTACACAACTTTGAACTGGTTCGAAGCTTATTACTACTTCGTTTGTTTCGGTGCTCAAAACAATTTTAACTAGTTTATTTAAGACCAGTACTTGTTTGCTGATATAGAAGGATGAGGGAGTATACCTTTATTTTATATATCTGAAACTGTCCTCACTTTAAGACGATGAGAGTGAGCGATCTTAAACTAACATGCAAATGCAGTTTACGCTTCAGAAAGTAATTTCACTGTAGTATTCTGTAGTGGATTTTTACACTTGTTGCTTGTGGAGAGATTGATGGAGATTCGTTACTTAATTAGAGAATGATTGTGGCTTTAATGGTAATTAAAGTTGTAAAGGGTGATAGGTGTTGATGTACCTTTCAAGAAGGCGTCGAATTATTATCTGAATACATTTTACATTTTACAATGACACAATGCAGCTGTGTGTATACAGTCAACATAGTCTTGTGTGTACTGTTGTTTTCTCGCAATAATAAAAGCCTGAGAGTTTAGAATTACTAAAAAACGATCATCCCATTTACTACTTACTGCGTGAGGGAAGAAACACTTCACATCCAGTTAATGTCAGAAGCCCGTCATTAAAATAAAATATTGCTGAACACAAAGAGAGTCAACCCAAGAGATAATTATGTGTCTCTTGTCCTTTCCTCTCTCCTTATTCCTTCTTGTCAATGATATTTCATTCGGCTACTTAAGCGGAGTCTCTCGTCATTAACAGCGAAACACAAAATTGACGATCGGTGAAGACTCCGTATCTCCGTCTGTCAGACCACAACGATTGAAAGTCAATGATTGAAAAATTACGGGGAAAATACGCAGCAGCCCACCTGAAATGTTATACTGCTTTTCTTGTTGAAATTGTTTTTGTCTTTTGTTTTTGGAGAGTTTCTTCTTAAGTTGAAATGTATCTCTCGTGTATTTTTGTATTTTAACAATTTTGAGCCAACAAACGTGAGAAGATTTCTCACTAATTGCCAACATTTTTCAATAGATTTCCTCCCCAAATCAATCGCGAGTGAGTTTTTTATTTGGTGTTTTGTTATGTGTGTACGAGTAAATAGTTTCTCATGAGGACACGATTCGTATTACTCACCTCCTTCACGAAGGGTTCTACTAGCGCAGTGTTGACTATTAGTGAGTGAAGTGTACGAGTATAATGGGGAAGTTCATTAGGAAAAAGGAAGTTAGACTGGATTTAGAGTAATTTGATGTGTCAAGCGAGTCTTGTCGCGAAGAGTTTCTTTGAGAAGGTGACAGGTGAAGAAGAGATGGTTTATTGGGTCACTCTTCTTCAAAAGAGTAGCACAAAGTCAACTTTTTGTCTCGTGGTGGCTTGAAATGTTGGAGTTGGAGCGATGCATCATTTATTGCTGACTGTGACCTCAGGAGGTAGGAGGAATCTTGTAGTGCTACGCTACAAGTACAAAACTACACGCAGCTTAAGAGTTACTAATGAATGCGCTTAATTTCCCAATTAGAAAAATTCGTGGGCAAAATCGTGTACCCGAACCAGTTTCCTTTACTTCTCTAAAAGTAATTAGAAACTGTTGGAAACATTTTTGATGAGTTTTATTGGCTTTCTTAGTTGATAAAATTGTAGTAAAAACAAGATGACAACTTTAACGGGTATGTTGAATAAGAATAAGAAGGGCTGAAGATGCAGATTGGGTTGCAATTGTTCTTTCAAGGAAGAGTCGATGACTAGTTACCTATAATCTGAATTGCTATGTGTGCAGAGAGTTGAAAGTCACCAAGATGAACGAATGACCTGTGCTCAAAATAATTAAGGGTATCATCGCTTATGTGTGTCTTTGCTTTTAGTGATTTGTTTTCTACTTTTGTGGTGTTTCCGGTTAAGATGCTCGACAAATATTATCTTAATTTGTGTTCTAATTGACACTTAATGTATTATTGAATTTGTACTTGGAGTAAATCCATTTTCATTCAGGATAATAATTTAAAATGTTAAAATGTTAATTGTGTTTGGTGTGTTGCCATCAGCCTATCTTTCAGATCGTTATCCTCTTCTCGTCACGAATAAAAAGTCAGTCTAAAAGACATGGAGAAGATGTTCGTTTAATGATAACTGCCATCCCATTACCGGCACTAATGGCACACGAATAACCTCATTGATTGAGATTTAATGCACAAAACAGAATACCAATGAGTCTCGAGTCTCGAGCTAAAAGTTAGGGTTTCCCAATGAGCCTAAGATTCTCCTTTAACCATTAAGACAATTACATATTACACAAGTGTGCAGATGTAATTAATTCTACTGCGTTGAATTAGTGGACTAATTTGAAGTGAATAATTGCAGATGCAACCAAGAGTAATTTATGTTGTGTGTGTAAGGAGTTATTTATTACGGGGACACAAAGTCTGATTCAATTAATTCACACATGTTTTACAACTTGCTACTTTTCAGGAGGATTATAGACAAGTTTTAGAGTGAAAGGTTCGTTAAAAAGTAGTGCATTCTTGTATGAGTTGCAACTTGAATAGGTCGAGATTTCGAAGGCACCAATCAATCTGTCTACTCGAGGATGACTGGATTCTGATAGTAAATAAATAGACTTGAATTAGAGCCAAAGATCTCTTGACTTTGTAAAGAAGCCAACTCATCCTGAGACTGGTCAGAAGTCAAAAAGTAGTGGTCACCGATTTGGTGCAATTAATTAAAGTTTTTCACGTTTCTTGCGGCAAAACGTCAAAGCAAATTATCCGTCTAACTGTGTCTTGATGGGGGTTTAGTCGTGCACAAATAATTTTTGCAAAGTACTTTCATCTTGAATTTTTATTCCTACAATAAAGGAGAGATTAAGGAAGGAAAGAAAATTAATTTGAGCTCGTAGACATCAGCAGACATTGTTGACTTGTAGACTTGCAGACTTGGTTATCGAAATCCAACAGATTATGTTTAGGAGATTTGATACATCAAATGTGAATTTTGCATTTTTGCAGTTTAGTGTAAGTTGTACGTAAGTAAGGGGTAAAGTAAAGCCAATGTTAAATGTAAGTTACACAGATATCAAAAATTACATCTTCCGAAGGTAGAGTGAAGTCTGATGAGTAGCAGTGTGATTACTTGAATTACCTGAGATTCCCCATTTATAAATCTCTATCATGAGAGGAGAGAGAGAGAAGATAATGACGGGGATTTATTGTATCTGAACGATCATGATGGATTTAGTTGTGTCGAAAATGCATCTGTTTCAATCAGAGAGACTTTTGTGGTTGAGAAGTAAAGAGGATAAAGTGACTTGACCAGGATTTCGTATAGTTTATTGATCGCCCACGACTTATTTACGACATTAAGAGACCCAAGAAGAGAATTTTTCCGTTCTGGGGTTACTTTTTGTTAAATCTGTTGTGTTTGATTCGAAATGCTGACTGTCATCAAGCCACTCACTCAATCATGACCAAAGAATGGGAGAATGAAAACAGGATTTTGCATACAATAAAGTGCATCTTATTCTATCAAAACTCTCTTTGTGGTTTATTCGGTGCGAATTATATTTTGTATCTGATTTCTTGAGAGTTTGAATGGTGAATAATAATATGGTGATGATGATGAGGCTTATTTATACGGGATATTTTTTATATGACACATGACACCTCGTTTCTTATTCACATTTATAATAGTAAGTGAGGTGATTTGTACGTTTAAGGCTTGAGGTTTTTTTGCACGCAGAATAATGCAGTCTTGCAACTTGCCATTTAGAATGTAGAATGTTGCACTACTAGAAAAGTAGTAATAGAAACGACTTAAGCGAATGCAATTTTTAAATACATCTATTTCTTGTGACCAACCAAACTGCTTAATGATGGACAACGACAAGGATATACGGTTTTGTTGACCTTGGATGGTTCAAGAATGTATAAAATAGTAAAAATACACTTTAAGTTATAATAACAGTAAAAAGTAGTTGGTGTTTTTTATCCAAACGAGATGCGCTTTACATTTTTATAGTTGAGTATTTTTGAGAGATAAAAATTACTTGAGCTTATTGAGCTGTAATGTTGAATGTGGTATTATGCGTGGAGTAGGTTGAAAGAAGGCCTTATCTTTTACAACCTTGCCTATGACAATCACACCCTAGCAGCGTCCAGTTTCTTCGTGGTTGTTATAAGTTTTGAGTTTTGACAGAAGACTAAATTAACGGGGCTGTTCCATTGCACCCAAATCTTTTTAAAACAAACAAGTCCAATCATCAGATTCCCACAATTCGTATCATAAAGTTAAATCACGCAACGATGAACGAGGTTCGCAATCGCGATTATTTTCCTAGTTAAACAGTTGAACCAGGTTTCTTCTTCTCCAGGCATGAATTACAATGGGATGAAGATGAAATGATGACCGCATCTTTGTGTGTGTACCTCAGTCTCTGATGTCTGCGATTCTTCTTATCTGCCACCCTGCCTGTTTGGTCTCGGGCCAAGTAATAAGTAATCTTTCATTTGGTATCGTCTTTGGAAAAGTATGCACATTATGTTGCGTGTGAGCAAATATTTCATAAGTGAAAGGATGGGATTTTTGGGTATAAAAATGAATGCTTGTTTATACGGATCACAGTTTCATGTGTGTTTGTGTGTGTGTGTGTGTTTTTGAAGACAAATGCGAATGCATTGATAGCAGCTATCAATTACTCATTATAATTATGATGTTTAGGTTCATTCATTCGTACATTACACTGGTAAAAACTGCGTACCTTGTACAAACCACCTTCAACATTTGCGTGTGAGATGTGAGATGAGTAAGTCTTTTATTTACAAAGTCCAAAGTCGGACTTAAAGATGGAAATTAGAATTCCACAGGCGATAATTTCACTTAACTTGTATACAAAGCTTCCCATCTCCCGTTTGTCTTTGGCCTGTTGGTTCTGGGCTTGTTGGCTTGTTGGTAGTCGCAGACTTCGTGGGATTCTACGAAAAGTTAGTGGAGTTAAAAATAAAAAATATCTGTTGTCTGGCATTTTTTAGGTAATTTTAATTATTAGGTGGTACAAATTGGTAGGTAGCTCATCAGTATCAGTAGGAATGCTCCACACAGTAGCAACTGTGTGGCAGTGGCAGAAAGGAAGTGCAAAATGAGTAGGTACGTAAACACAGATATGAGCTTTGCTGGAGTTTGTACTTGCAGGAAAGGATTGAGAAACAACTTATCATTTCGAATATGCAGAAACTTGTTAGATGTCTTTGGCATCTGAGTTTTGGAGGAGCAATCCCATCAATTCCTGTGAGAGAGTGTCTTTAATCCAACTATCTCGTATTATTAAAAGTACGAGAGAGATGGTATAAAGAAGAAGAAGAAGTGTAGTATTGTGGATTGATACGTAATGTATCTTGGATTCTGAGAAGGTGTGTGTGTTGTGTGTGTGTGTAGTTATGCAGTAGTAAGTAGAAGTGTAGAAGGCAGGAGCAGGAGCAGGTAGGAAGAAGAAGCTTCTCTGAGCGAAGGTTGATTTGTAAGTTGTAAGTTGGTGTGGTGGTAGTTAGTGATTGTATCACATTAGAAATACATATGCACGGTGCATAGTGGCTGTGTGGACCTTAGAGAAGCAACTCTGAACCAGGTTTCAGTGTACTTCTTTGCTTTGCCTCATCATCACGAGAATATCATCAACCGCATCTCTTCAACCCTTTCGGTACGAATCTTCCAACCCCTTCTGTGTGTATTTACACCCTGCAACAAGAAGAACTGTAAGGCTGTGCGTAGATAGATCCTTTAAGGACCCTTCGAGGTGGTGATCTGTGAGTCTCAGTCTTCAGCCCAGTCCTTCAAGTCATCTCGTCTTGTGAACACTTATTCACTGAGAGTTGAGTTCGTGTAGGTACTTCGCATCTCACGTTGGCTGGAGACTTGTAAGCTGTAAAGACTTTACTGGAATAGAAAAAGTATTGCACAAGACACTTCCAACAAGTTAAATAATTTCTATAAAAAACACATTGTTCGAGTAATTAATTAAATACAATTACGTGTAGTGTAATTGAATTAAAGTTTTAATTGATTAAAACTGTTGTGACTGAGTGCAACGGAGAAAGCAGTAGAAGTAAATAGAGAAGTGACTGCAGACTTGTGTCAAGTGTTTTGTGTATTTCCCTTCGGATAATTACCTGCGTTAGTCAGTCTAACTGAAGAGTTATTGTTGTCCTCAGAGGGAGGGCTTTTGGACAAAAGTGTGTCCAATTGGTATTGTAAAGTAAAACGGAAGGTAATAATCAACCTGAACAGAAATTACGCTGCAGACTGCTATCAGACCATTCGTCATTCATTCACTTGTTGATCCTTCCACAGACTGTGAAAGAAAGCCTTTGTTGGAAAAGGCGTGTGTTGTGGAACTTGGTGGCTTGTATTTTGTATTGTGTTCACCAAAAGTGACATGACAAGCATCTCTCTCTATTGAAATAGAGAAGTCTTTCATAGATGAGCTGAAGTTGTAAAAGCTATTATTGTTTATTTCACTCTCCAATCTCCAATGGAATCCGTGTTGGTGCATTAGCTGTCGGATAAATAATCCTTTTGCTCTGATTACTCAACGTGTCATCGATGATCAGCATGTTGGTTAAAATGTAAGTGGTTTTTGCGGAAATTAAAATGTATCAATGGGAGAAGATGCGATAAACAACCAGCTTTCATTTGATTCCACATTGAAGAAGTATTATTGTGAACAGAAAGGTTTCTCTTATTGCCCATGTTATCTTCGTTTGTTGGTAGTAAAGGTTTTATTACACGAGAGGTGTGTATCGTCATCATTATCGTTAAGAATGTGTGGAACAAGTAAGGTGCTGCATAACTGAAGATGAACGATAATAATGGCTTAATTAACTTTTGCTTTAATTACTGTTGTGTGTGATGTGTTGAGTACAACTCTAACCGATGTAGTGTTGAGCTACAAACTCGTAAGTACAAATGTAGAATGTAAGGCAAACTGGACCCATTAGTTGGTTCTCTGTGTATCTCTGCGTATCTCTCTGTAGTTTTGCATATCAACTTACACACAGAAAAAGTAAAGTTATTAGACATGCGATGAAAAGAAGCAATTCGTACGAAATGGTTCATAAATAAAGTAGAAAAACGGTAACCTACGGTGTTAGCTGGGCTGCATGGACTTGGCCAGGCAATTATCATTACATATTACATCTACAGAGAGATTGTATACCAGGAGCAAGAAAATCTTTTGGTCTGATATGCTTATTTCAAACCCACAACAAAACAAGGGAAGGATAACTTACAGGTCGCTGCTGCACAATAATTTAATTTAAATGAGCAGGTCGTATTCTTCTTCGTTGTTTGTAACGTAATATTTTGACTTACCTGTAAAAGACATAAGACATTAGGTGGAGAGAGAGAAGATTTCTCAAACAGATTAATAAATCAGGCAAATAGAGTTCTTTTAATTGTTCTATCTGAGAAGTGGTCTTTGATATCAATTATTATTATTATGCAGAGTCAGGAGGAGTAGTTTAGTAGGTTCCTTTCAGTTAAGCTGCGAGCAATTATAAGGCGAGTTGTTTTCTATGCAATTTTACAATTTTACTTTTTACTTTTTGCTGACAGCCACCAGTAAATCACACACAGGCGAGTACAATTTTACAAAGTAGGAAGAAGCGAGCCACTTAATATGAATCAGTTTAGTTTGATTTGATTACTCAAGCAGGATTAGCAAGTAATGGGCCGTCAACGCAGTCACCCAGCATTAGTTGGTATTCCAATTCTCAATTTAAGTGAAAATGAGGAAGGTGATGTGATTGTGTGATTTGAAGAAAGACGTTTGAAAGAATTGTGAAATAAACAAGTAGCATTCTTGTACATCCATTTTTATTCTTGAGAGATAAGATGTGTAATGTTGAATGTGAATGTGCAGATTGGTTTGTGAGATAAGGACACACGGGCTTGCGAGATGAATTGTTGAGAGAGAGGAGAAGTTGAAGAACTAAGTGTCAAGCCAAGGGATGATGTCACTCCCTCAGAGGTTAGTCTGCTCTCCAATGATATGTTTATGAGGTGGCAGTAGCCCACAGTGACTTATGGGCTACAGATAAAGTGCATTAAGGAAACTTTCTTATCTTCTCTCATTTATCTCGTTAAATCTTTAGTGGATAAATATTTACGTGTCTTTACAGATTCATCGCAGGATAAGTTACACGCAACCGAGTTTTATTGAGTGCTTTCTTGCATGCAGCATTTTGTATTTCGGTGTATCAGTGGAGTTACTTAAGAGCTGCATCCCTTCACTAAAGAATTTAATTAAGACTGGATGAAAGAAAACTGCAGTCAGGGATTTTGTAGATGTGACAATGAGTGTAGACTGCAGAGCTGATCACAATCAAATATAATTCTACACTTAAAGTATAGAAGGTAGTGTGTGTAGTTTGTGTTTGGGGATTTCTTCATTACATCTCACGTAGTGTCTCTCTCTCTCTCTGTCTCTCATATGTGTGTCCTTAAAGTTTTAAGTCGGTACGTTTCATTTCTGTGTGCTGGAGTCATAAATAAATCCCTGAGGAGATTAGTAGTGAGCGACAACTCCCATGATATTTTGGTAAAAGTGAAGTTTTAAGTTGGTGAGAGAAAATGAACACGACTGCGAGTGAGTGAGACTGCAGTTGGATGGACCAATAAAAACTGGGTGGATCAGCCACATTAAAAGAGTTAACGCAACGCGTTAAGGGTGGGTTTATTGCTTAAAACATTTCAGAAACATTGGGCTGGTTGAGTACACAAGGACTATTACTATTAGTGAAGGATACGAAGGTTTTGGGGATCTTTTAATTTACTCTATTGGATTTTTGATGAGGTTCCATAAACTCTGCTTTTGTGTTGGGAGTTTGAAAGAGAAGAATATCTTCTCACTCAGTCTTTATTCGTTTTCACTCCTCGATCACTCTGTAAGATTGCTTTTATTTTAATGATGACATTTACTGAGGAGAGTATAAAGGGCAGAAGACTTCAATAGTGTAGATTCTTAAATTGTAAATTGTCCTGTTATTTTTACTTTACGTAGGTAATTGAGGAAATGCAAACTAAATGTTTTTTATGAAGTGGTTTGAATTTTTTTGAATTGAATGTTTTTTGTGCGTCTGAGTGTCAAGGCTTGATTCGTCGGATTGGACGGGTAGATGGGCTAAAAATTAGGGGATTTTTCTAAGAATCAAGTCTTGAAATCAGACCTTGTTTGACTATATAGGTATTAAGGCATTGTATAAAAAATTCGCAACAAAAAACTCTGGTAGTTAAGACATAAGAGTAGACCTTCAATTGGAGTTCATTTGCGGGGAATATCCATTACATTTTACATTTCCCACTTAGACCCCAGGATGTCTGAAAAGCCATTTAAGATTCAAGATTCACATAATGTTTCTAGTGGAATGGTATTTTTTATTTTTGACTTATTAGATTCATAACCGCTATATTCCACTTGTCAAAATCAAACAGATTGTAATCCAATTTACAAGATTCTTTCTTAATTCATGGCATTCAAAAACAAAGTTGTTCGTCTTGTTCTGATTTCAAAGGTAAATTAAGTGAGCTCATATAGGATGTAGGGACGATGTGTGTAGTGTGTAGTTAATGTGGATGAGAGAGAGAGATAGAGATAGAGAGCGATTTGCAGGGATAAAAAAGTTGGCAGAGCCAGATTTATGCTGTCTAACAACACACAATATCATTACGACGATAATCATAACAATAAAAGGGAGCATGCAGGCAGGCAGGCAGGAGAGCAGTGGTCGATCCAAAACCGGAGTGTGAAGCCCAATAATCGTTCTTGTTTTAAGAGTCATTTCAATTTTATCTCTATTTGATCCCTCTACTTATTTCGCTCTGGGTGCTTTTTATTCGGTCCGTCCGTAGAACCCAAAGCAATAAGCGTTTACTTTGCGTACTTACTTTTTTGGGTTTTTTTGTACGCAGGGATCAAATTCGAGAAGTAATCTATGATGTAGTAATGAAATGACCAAACAATGTAAAAAAGATGATGTTGAAGAGTTCGTGTGACTTTGGTAAAATAAACTAAACTCGTAATATTTTAAAATATTAGTAGATCGGTTTTTCCTGTATACAAGACTTATTAGTTAAATTTTAATGTACAAATTCCAACATTTAGACCGACAATTGAGTTACTTGTTGAAGTACTCCGAACAGTTATTTATAATGACTCATCCTACTAATTCCTTTGAGGAACTACGTTTATTATTGATTTTGATGGCCACTTGTAACCTAAAATTGTTCTGAAGGAAGCGAAGTAGGTTATCTTTGAAAAGATCCGATAGAATGACTGATAAGGACACTTATCCAGGTTCCAGATGGTTCTCTGTAGTATTTTTTAACTCGGTCTGTTATGTAATGTTTAATGTCTCTGGAAGTACCTCCGAAGAAGAACACCTTGAAACGCCAGTAAGTTTGGTGTAAATGCGTTTAACAATAGGTTAGAACATTCAATTTGAGTGTTTTAATTCAATTCATAGAACACCTTGTGGGTAAAGGTAACATGTGCTAAGTATGTGGATGTTGATGGGGGTTCATTTCCAATACAAATAGTTACACATTAGTACAAGTGAAGGTTTTACTTGGGCCGTAAATAAGAATTTTTAAAAATATATTTTATCGTTGTGAGTTAAGAAAGGGTAAGTCTCAACTGCTCAACTGCTCAAATGCTGAAGCGATGATTCGACTTTCCAGAGTCATTTGGAGGCTCATTTATTCTCTGCCAGATAAAACGCTTTCCTCTCGCGTTTTCTCCCCGAAGGCAGTGAAATGGAGTAAATCAACTGTTCATTTTTAGAGAAGGAAGGATAGCAGGCAGGCAGGTAGAATGTAGCCTGTGAAGGATATAAATGACAACAAGAAACATTCACAAGCATTAATGGTGGTTGCCCAGTGTGTGTTTGTCGGTAGTTGTTTCGTGTGGCTATTAAAACTGAGAGATGTAAAGTTATCACAGAGAGAGAGAGAGTCTCAAAAATTATCTTAGGAATTCTTTCTAAAAGAAAAATACGCGCAGTATGCAATGCACTTTACTTCTCAGGAAAGTCGTGAGTGGTTTAAAAGTTTCAATGGGCTTGCAGCATATTTCGGTGGCTACTTTCTCACGGTGACAACAGATTAGTGAGTTTAGACCAAAACAGCAAAGAACAGGATGCGATAATCAAGAAAAAATGAGGAGTACTTGAGACGATTTTTTCTTGGAGAAATGTCATGAAAATAGAAAGTTTAGAAGGAGCTTCGTTGGATTTTGGATAAAGAATGGAAGAAGTTTTAGTGGTTTGACTAGTGACAGATGAATATGAATGTTAAATGTGTGTGTGTGTGTGTGTGTGGAAGTCAGATGCTCCAGTGTGTGTAGGTTATTTGGTGTGTGGTGAATGTGATGGATCACTCGAGGCTCCCTTATTAAGGTCTTATCTATCGATAACCCTTAGCAGAAGAATGACATATCACTTTCAGTCTCCGAACTCTCCATTCTTCTTTCTCACAACGAAGTTCCATATAATTTCTTCCACGTATACTGTATCATTGCCTCTACTCTCTTTCTGTCACGAAGACTAATGGCTTTGTGAGTAAATTGTGATGTTATCTGGGTCAGGGGTTCCCTTTTTGCTCCTCTCTCCTAACTAACTTCTACGAACTATTTGTATCGGGAAGATGAAGCTCAAGTTCAAAAGCTAACTAGGAAAGGACTGTGAGACCTTGTCTTCACATAAAAATAATTGGACAAATCGGAATCCAATTTAATACGCGCGATGAACCTGAATACTTTAAGGTTGAGGGACACAGGCAGGGAAGGTTTAATCTTTAATGAGAAAGGTGATGATGAATCAAAAGCGTATTGTGTGAGTTGTCTTTGTAATTAATTGATGTAATATTTTACCGACGAGTAATTCGATTCCTCTAATTTGAAGAGTAAGTGACTCTGTCAAAAGACACATTAAATAAGGATGGAGGAAAAATGTCGCCCGTCTCAGTCTTCTTGTTTGTCACAGCAAAACTCTTGTGATTAATCCAGGGAACAGTTCACATATCACAAAGAGCATTGCTACTTGCTGTATGGTCACAGAAGACAGCATCAGGATAATGACACATTAATGTAACAGAGGAAAGGTATGTAGCATCAATGTAATGATGTAAAATTGCCTGTAGGAAGGAAAAAGGTTGTGTTATGTTGGTTCAACCTCTGATCATCTGCTGCTGACTTTTTACCTTTCGCCTTTGCGCAACTGTTTTATCAAGATTCATAAAATTATGAAATGGTCATGACGGGAGAGAGAGAGAGATGGGGAGGAAAAAAGTAAAAATCATTATATAATCGCTATTACATATTACATCCAAAGTCAACTCACTCTGTGATGGTTGTTAATGATAAAGAAAGATGATATGTGGCACCGGCAAACCCAAAGACAACTCTGCCTTGTAACAAATCTGTAAAATAATCCTTCTTGAAAACTCCTCAGTTTCATTAGACGCAGATTAAACCATGTTTTCGACAATATTAATGCTCCCTACGCAAGTGGTGTCGTAATCTGAAAAAGATTTGATTTCAATAAACTCAGCTGTGGATCAACGGCACTAAAGTTTACTGTGAATGAAAAGCATCACGCTTAGGAGTTAAGTAACCTAAGTTCTTTAATGAGTAGTGAAAGGTTATGCACACACACACACACACAGAGTCACATTTAATAAATGAGTAACATGATTTTCTCCCACAGACGTGAAATGAGTATTCGCATAAATCGCAGTTCTTTCGAATGGGCCGTCCAATATTTCATTGGAGTTATAAATTGCAGGTAGGAATTTCGTAGTAGGGAAGTTGGGAGAGTTGGAATGAGAAACCTGGTTGAGTGCTAATGGAGAAGTGTGTAAAGTTAATGGGAAGAGATGAAGGAATGCTTTGTAAAACACCATGTGTGAATTTATTTGTTATTTGCTCGGAGAGCTTGTTGGCTTGTTTGACCATTTTGCGTAGGAAAGCATACGCGTTAGTGAGGAAGGAGTAAAGTAAATGAGCTGTCGCAGTCTTTGTGGCAGTTAACAGACAGACACAAACATCAATTTAACCCAAAGGCTAAAGGCAAACAAAAGAAGTAGGAGACCGAAGGGTGAGATGAACGGTAGAGATGACCTTTTGGCTCTCACAGAGTTACACAACTCATTAATCCATTTCTGTGTAGAAAGCTTACGCAGTTTATGACATTTTCTCTATGAAATACAACAACAAACTAACAAGTGGACTTCTTTAATTTGTTGTAGGAAACCTGGCGTAGACGATATGACCAATCAGCCTGGCATGAATCCACGGTAAGTTGTAGAAAACATTATTTTGAGTTTTATCGAGAAGTATTTTATTTTATGCTTTGCTTGTTTCCTGAAAAATATTGCAATAATTTCATTTTTATCTCCGAGCTTCAGGGCATCTCCGTATCTTTTAGTACTTATTGTGATATCGATAAGTGCATTTTTGTGGTGTAGCCCAAAATTGGATTTAAACATGCAGAATCGATTAATAAGAATGTAGATCAGATTGTGTAATCTGAGTGGAGTTGTAAAGCAAGAGTTGTAATTGAGTAAAAGGGTTCTTAATAGTAAAAAGATAAGAGCAGAAAGGAAGGTTAAAAAAGTAAGAAAGTAAATAATATAAAGAGAGTAGAGAGAGAGAGAAGAGAGGGTTGAGCCTGTGGAGTGAATGTGTGAAGCTTGTGTAACTGTCTTCACTTACTTAGGAGAGGTTAAGAGCATAAAATCGATATGAAAGTATTCCTGCTCAGTAAAAAGGATCCGCCCCCACGAAACTACGAACGAAGACAATCTCACCTTATGAGTTCGTCCGTAGACCGTAGACTGTGTCGGTAAGAAAGAACCTAAGAACTGCCTGTGTAAGAGTAAGAGAAGGCGAATGCATCGTGTGCATAAACTCGCGTAGCTAAAAAGAGTTTCACCTAAATACATTAGTCGTGGGAGGATACACGGTCCTTTTCCCATCAAATGGAATGATCAAAATCAAAATTACGCTGGAACCCATTCCATCCTCTTCTGCCTTAATGTCCTGCGCCATTTCCATTAGTTTAGTATTTATATTAACATTCCTGCTCTCGTATGAAATTTACAAAAAAGGATCTCTATGAACTTTCTGGGGAAATGCATCTATACACTCTTTCACGTAATTTCTTTGGAGAAAGATCCGTAAGTTGGAATTGTAGAAAGGACCTAAAGTTATATAGGGATGTTTGGACCTGGAGTGCATACATTTATTTTGTGTGTAGAGGAATCTGCGACTGGATCTCTTGTAATATTGAAGGATATATCGGACTGGGTATATTTTATTTTAGGAAGGTGTCTCGGCTCGTGTCTAGCGAACCAACCAGGCCAATTTAAATTCAGTCGTCGTACACAATGCTTTCAAATAAAACTACTTCTCTCTCCTTCTTCAAGTTCATTCATCCGTTTTTGAATGAATCGAATGTATTTCTCCACTTGACGGATATTTTAGTCAGAGACATTTAACATTGGAAGGCTGCTGGTTCAAAAAGCATTTTCTCGTTGCCTTCAAGCTCATGAAAAGTGATGCATATTAAGAATGATGCACAGTCAAAGAAGGGATTAGTGGGAAAAGAAGAAAAGTAGGAATAATTTGTGTGACACCGCAGACGTAGACGTGTGTGTGTGTGTGTGTATGTGTGTGTGTGTGACACGTACGACAAAGCGACAAGGATTAGATTATTAATGGAAAGGTTTAGTGAACAAAATGGACATTAATTTGGCATTGTTCGGCACTTGAATTAGCAAGATGAAAGTATGAAAGGTAATTCTGAGTCTGGGAATGTGTGAGTGGATGACCTAATCCGAAAAACGCACACACACAACACGTACAAGGCCGTTGAAGGCTGCAAGCAGGACTTGAATTTTAACCAACTTTTTCTATCTGATTTGACCCATTCTGTATTCACATCTCATCTCAGGTCCAGTGACTCCAGCCAACGGACTAGGAGAAGTTACATATATAAAGTTATACTATAGTGAGTGAGTGGTATATACTCTTTAAATGATAAACCCTCAAGTTCATCACGTAACACACACACACACACACTTTCATTTGGGATACAACTCAAGAAGACTCAAAGCCAAAATGCTTTATTGCTATTAAGCCCTGTAAGAAGAACGCAGTTGCTTGCAGTGTGCATTCTTCTCCCTCTCTACAGTTAATCCCGTATGACCAAACGATGCTGAGGTGTTATCAAGGGACTCTCTGACTCTGACTTCTCTGTTACCAAAACCCGTTTTCGGTTGCACTTTTTCAACGTTACGTGATCGCTCCTAGCCATAAAAGTATTGAGTCAGTAGGCTAATGCTTATCGAAACTTTTTTGGTCTGGCCAAGTGAATTAAAATGCAATTGAGGTTTTGAGTGTAAACTGTTTTCATGTAGTGCAGCCTTTGGTATGCAATTAACTTTGTTGGCTCGTGGATAGCAGCAGGACACACACACAAATTAGTTGAGAGTTTAGTTGGAAGTAGTTTCCAAAGAGTATTATTTTTTTAATTAAATGGATGGGAATTCTTGAGGAATGTACAAAAGGCTTATATAAAAGATCCCGACGTTTGTGTAAAAGATGCGCTAGCCTTGTACTTTATAAGTTTTTGAATGCCTTTATCATGTTCATCAAAAAAATGACCCTGCTGACGAGGCGAACTGAAAAGGGAGCGTTTTACTTTGACTCCTCATTAGACGTAATTAATGGCACTGGTTAGACAAAGTGATAGACAGGATGGTTTTCCCCAAAAGTTCTTTTTAATGATATCCACGTATGAAGAAGGAGGGCAGCTACAGTCTTGTGTTTTTTTGCTTTTATTTCTAAAGCAAATCAAATCTGTAGGAAATCTTTTGTTGTTGGATGTTGGATGTTGGACGCTCGTTGTTCTTTGGGTTGTAGCTCGTAACTTATTCAAACACTACAGAACTACACAACAAACCATTATGAAGTGAAGCAGCCATGTGTAAAATATCTTATTACACAACTTTTATAATTAAGTTTAATGTGGACTATAACCCGTAAGGATTGTGGATTGTGGATGAGTGTGTGTGGAAGAAATAGTTGCTCAAAATGATGTCATAATTCTTAAAATTATCTTTGTCTTGATCGTACGTTTTTATTTTTTAAATTAACTGATCCGCTAAGTCTGTTTCCTTAAATTAGTTGAGTTGTTTCTCATTTTTCATGCGGATGGACGTGTAGAGTGGAGCGTGGACTTTTAGACTTTTATCTGCGAATATAATTTGTATTTTGTAGTTATATGCAGTTTAATATTAAAAGGGACGAGTGACTAACAAGACAACAAGAGTCAGGATTGTTCATTTTTCCTTTTATATTAATTGTTCTTCTGACATTTCGGCCTTTTTCATTTGAAGACAAGTGATCTCTGAGAACAATCAGAAGTCAAATCCATCAGAGTGAACGTCCCACAAATACGAACTGTCACATTCATTAATCCTCGTGTATACTTGCATTAGTTGCATTGCATCGTTCGACATTATCGCAATGAGGACAGCATTCTTTTTGCAAGTTTAGTGTGTGTGTGTGTATAGTAATGGGGAATTCGTGGATGGGGGAAAGCTATTGAAGACAACCAGCAGATGAGGGCAAAGGAACACAATAAGACAAGTCTCTTTTATTTTAGTGTGGAGAGAGATGATAAATGATCTCATGACCCTAAGTATACATAGGAATGCAGGAGAAGCGACAGGAGCAGCCAGACTCCATTACATGCAGTTTATACTTTATACACTTTTGCGAAACGGGAAAGAATTTGAGGGAAAATGCAATTTCATACTTTTATACGTGGCCATATGCAATTTAAAAGAAAAATACAATTAAAAGAATGATCATAGATCAATTTAATGGTTTCTTGAAAACTTATCCTACCAGTCTACCAGTCTGTAGTAAAGCATAGCATTGCAGGTATTAAATTCAGGGGCTATTTATGATCGTTTACTCGTGTGTGTGTACACAGTGTGGAGTGTAGAGTGGGTAGAAATTATGATGAAGAATCAAGTCGCAGGAGAGAGAATGATGATTATGATTAGATGAGGTAGAAGGATAATTCTTGTGAAATTACACACGGTAGATTTAAGTAAAAGAGGTTACTTATTATTTCTTATGGCAATTATAATAATGGTATAATAATGAGTAGCTTATTACCCCGCAGTCTCCTCTCTCTCGTCTTTGTCTTTCTATTTAATCATTTATTTTGCACGTTAATGAGAATAACTAACCACATCCACTTCCATAATATGCAGCAGAGTTCGGGGAAACTGAATAGTTATTTATTCTCACGGGATTGGATGCTCATTTTCATGTTATCTTTTGCTGATGAGGATTTTTGCAACAATTAGGAATTGCGAATTAGTATTAGTAGGGAACAGTAAGCAACAAACAAGTGAGTCGACAGCAGACGAGTATGACTGTTCCGTGGCTTAGGTCTTAGGTCGATTTAACCGTGAACAAGATAAAGACGATGATAAAGAAACAAGGAGCAAGCCATTTCCTCCACTTGAAGGTTTTTTGCACGTTGGCCAGATGGTTCAATGTGGCGAATTGAAGGGAGGCTTGTTTATTGCGAGAATAATGTGTGTAGAGTGTAGAGTTTATTGTAAGTTTTGTGATGGCTGATGGCTGAGTTTGTAGTTTTTTAGTTTTTTAGTTTTTGAGGTTTGAGCTTCTAGAAGAATTTGAGATGACACATGATGGAGGAAAGAAGAAATAAATTTCATTTCTGCTCCTTTTTCTTGTCAAATTTTGATTAAATAAATTGAACAAAAAGATATGTGCTTGCGTGAATTATTAGGTTGTTACCTTTCTCCCCCCATTAATGACATTTCCATGAGTAAAAACTCGCTCTTATGCCAATTTCACAAAAAGTGGATGTAATTCATTCTGTGAGCCAAACCCATTTTTGTTGTGTTATGTGATTGTGATAGCCATTAATTTTTTTCTAATTAAATGAACCGTGATTCAGTAGTAGTAGTAGTAGTGTGGTTGTTGGGGTTGGTTGTCAGTATTAGAGTAATGGAGTTAGTGAAAGACTGAAGGAGCACAAACTAGAGGCAGCAGGATGATGTGTACTAATGCGAAGAACCCTGTGCAGTTAATATAAGTTTTAATGTTTTTTTATTCGCTGAAAGGTGAGACATTGGTGAGGTTAACATTTGAAGGTTTGAAGAGAATTGAATGGTTAACCTGGAATAGTAAATTTATGATGTTATGTTGGTGCACTCCCTTTACTTGCTTAACCTCCGTTAAGATCCTTAAGGTTTTGATGTAGTTTGAATTTAAATTAGAGTAGGTTACATGGAATGCGTGCGTCAGGTTATCATTATTCAAAATCTGCTGAAGAAGTTACAAAACTGATGCGTCTGGTTTGACTTCATTCTTATCCTTCGTTCGTCGTTGTGTTGTGTGCGATGACGAGGAGAGTTTGTGAACATCAGAAGTTTCTTGATTGCGTTCCTTTCTGTTGTAAAGATAAGACGTGGGCAAACAACAACTTAGGAAAGTAAGATTTTAAAAACTTCAGGCTGCAATACAAGAAGAACAACACACACACACATTTTACACACAAGATCGGCTGGCTGGTGACTGGTGTAATTAATTTGGCACCGAAGGTGCAAATCTGTCTTTTTTTCTTTTGAGGGAGCCTCACTTTGAATTGGTGTGTCTTCTTGGAGTAGACAAGCCATTATACACAAACACAATATGAAGCGTTGATTTACAAAGCTTGAGAATTCCAAAGTTCTTTGTTGACCAGAGGCTAAATAGGTTGTAATGTGAGCTGAGCTCCTGCTACTTAAAATGAGCTCCATTTGTTTTAATTACCACTCTAATAATCTCAATCTTTGATAATTAATCAGACACGTAGTTTTAGGCGATTTCTCGTGTAGATTGAAGGTTTAGAAGGCAAATGCATTTTAAGTATGAACACCAACTGCTTTTGTAATTTTGTAATATTAATAATGTAAGGTTAACAGGAAGGGAATTTTTATCTAGGAGAGAAATATTAAATGTTATTCAGCGTTTTAGCTTTTAGCTTTAGAAGACATTTTTTATGAATATTTTGAGTTGCATCTTTAATTACTAGTTGCGTTCACAAGTCTGCCTACCTGTGAGGATTTTGGCTTCTTGCTTTGACTTTTGTGTTTTGTTTCGATGATCATCATATCATTTAATTCGTAAGTGAAGTAGCCGTGGGCAGTCTGTCAAAATAATAAAGGATTAAATGTTGCAGATCAGAATCTGTAGAAGGAATTAGATTGATTCATTGGAAACGAAAATGCATCTGAGATAAGAGTTTGTTCTGATACGGTTGTTGCTTGCGGCTCCCTTCGTTCGCATTCGAAGTAGTCAAACTTTGAAGTTATGAACAAGAGAGAAAAATTCCTTGCGTGCAATTGGTGTGTTAAATTGTTCTTATTTCGTTGTTGCATCGCGAGTAGGAGGAAAAGTCCAATTTCCCTACGACCGAAATGGGAATTGAGTGCATAAAAGATGCATAAAAATATACGAGAAGATGGAGATAGTGTAAAACTGAAGGTGGAACCTGTAATCACACACGTTATGTTATTCGTTACTTATTGTTGGGGAGATAAAATTAAGTGTATAAGTTTTGTGCAGAGGAGAAATAAGGAAATCATAAAGTGAGGTGGAGATTAAACATACAAATATCCCAATTTGTAGGATTTGTAGGATTTGTAGTAAAATATGTCTTGAGATCCGTCACAACTGAGGAGATGGAAATGTGTGCGATATCACGGAGGACGGAGACATAATAAGGAAAGAAGGACTTCTCCCACAAAACTGAGGGATTCAAAACTCACGAGTGAGTTGATGTGTTTTGCTCGTGAGAAATGTTGTGTTCGTGCAAAATGTTAATATATTCTGAAAGAACAACATTCATTTCCACAGTTAAAGGGGCTTGTGCCCATCCCATGATTTAAATTTCAGATTTAATAAACTCTCTCCCGAAAGAAATCCTACTGGGCTTCTGTCTCTCGTCTCAATGCACACTGACCATCCATGGGACACCTCCTATTGCTCCATCGGACAGCCTTCAAAAACATTTTATTTCTTATGAGACCAAATCATGCTATCATCTCAATTCCTTTTCGGCTATCCAATGTCACGTTTAAATCATTCAAAAGTCTCTCTCCCCACTCTCTTCGTTCACTAAGTTTGATGTGCGCGGTAGTAATAATAATATTATGTGATTACATAATAGTTATTTAAAGGCTAAAGGAAGACTGCTGCTGTCTCCTGACTTGTGAATTTACAAGGTGCAACGGTGCAAGGTAGAAAAGTGGTGTGGAGTTTTTTAAAACTTACTGTAAAAATGGTACAAAACTTTTGTAGGTTTCCTTGTATAATTAATTTTGGAGACCTCCTATGTTTGTCAACTTCATTTAAAATGAAAGTATATATTTTATTTTGGAAGTGAATGCACTAAAATAAAATGACTTGAAGGGAGAGTTTAAAAAATAAGATTAAGACGAGTATTACATAACGGTAAGGCACAGAAAGACCCGAAGTAGAAAAGTAATGGAGTTGAAGAAAGTAGACGGGGAGTCTAGAGTTGTAGAGTGAACGGGTCGTGGTAGTTTAGTGTGTCTCAAATTCCTCGTCATTTATTTGACTCGAAGGGAAGAAGAAAGAAGTAAGGATGAAGGAAGGAGTGTATTGGCCTGCGATTATCATTTTAATTTGATGGCCAGCTCATAACTTACGTTATGATTGTAGTTGTGAAAGGAGAAATTCATTTACACAGACATTCTGGGATTCTTAGTGGCTTTTGAGTTGACATCAGAGATGAGCTCTGTGGAAATGTTTATGACAAGAATGTCGAGAGAAGAGGGTGTAAATTCAACTTTATTGTTTTTCTCAAAATATCGTTTATACGCTTCGCCTTGAATTCCCTCGTTTGTCCTCATTTAAGTTTTCATGAAATTGAAAATTCTACTGCTACTTCGTACATTTAACATTTAAAGTCAAATAGTGTCTCGTGAAATTCACTTAAGAGTTCTTTAAATTGCATGTGAAGTTTAATGTAGGGAGATTGGAGTGTGTTGGTCGAAGGAATTTATTCGCAGTGGACTTATGAGCTTGTGTGTAATTGAAATGGTGGAAAGTGGTTTTGTTCCAGGTGCGAAGCTTGTATAAAATATTTCGTCATATATCACTCGATAATGGGCTTATTGATATATTCTCAACGACCTAAGTGGCACTTCCATTGGATGGACTCTGAGATATGGCTCATCCAAGAAGAAAGAGATCTCCAATGGTTAGCTAATTGTCTTTGGAGTTTTTCTCGTGGGTTCATACATCTCTCTCGGTTGATGTTAGTGGCTCTCCTTAAGCTGTTTATGCGTGAAAGATGAAGCAAGCTGCTTTTTAAGTTGAGGAATTATTGAAGAATAATAGGAAAATGAATTAGATGGATGCATAAAGTACGGGAAAAGGTATAAGTTTTACTATAAGAAAGCAATCGAGACAAGACAATAATGTTCGAAAGCACAGCAGGTGTAATGGACTTCGTTCACTTCCAAGTGTTCTACCTTTCACGTTCCCTTCATCATTCAAATCTATTTCCACACTGTTTCACATTTTTTATCGCTTGAGTCAGGACGAAAAAATGTTCTCAGGTAACTTACTTCATTCTAACAACACAGCCAAGAAGTCTTAGAAGAACTCTTCGGAAGTTGGAAGTTGGCTAAGCAAGTTTTACTTAAGTGGAGATCGCTTAACATAATCAAGAAGGTGTGTTCTGCTCGGTTCCATGCTAATTGGACTAATGCCATTTGGACTAAGTATACTTTGGACTAAGAGGGCCGTAGCTGGGGCATCACT
>JAQGAD010000856.1:0-27249 GCA_034696625.1 Isotomurus palustris
CACCTACACCAATTTCAACAAAAGACTAAGGACATTTCGAAAATCTCTTCGCGTCGCTTGGTGACTCCTCATCTTAAAGGGTATGGAATGGAATTAATCCTTTAACGGAGAGGAATGAGAGGATCATAGAATTATAGGTGAATTTGTACTCGACCTCCAACCTATAGGCTATTTTTATCAGTGTAGATTCTTTGGCTCGTTTCTTCGTTACTAACTTTATCGAATTTCTACCTTGACACATGAGTGTTTTTAGGAGTTTAGAAAAATTATCTGATCCTGTGTCCATAGTGGGTTTTCTGTAGTTGTTATATAATTAATGGCTTGGTAGATTGCTTATCGACAATTTATTAATCGTGTGAGGGCTGAAATCTGATTTGTAGATTAACATAGTACGGACGGGCAGTATAAGACGAAATAATGAATTTACTGTGAGTTCCATCAAAATCCCTGTGGTTCCATAAATCCGGACTTTTTCACATTTTCTCCTGTTACTATAATAAAGCCCACCTACCATTCTGCATTTGCAAAGCAGCACTGTCTACCGTCCGACACTGAGAAATCAAGAAGACTCTGAGATGATGAATCTTTTGATCCGAAGGAAGACAGTGCAAAGTGTATAATTTGCATGTACTTGAGTATTCCGTCAGCTTCCGAGACTTAAGTCTCTAACTGTAATACTGCACACACACAAACCTCATCGACTTCTACTTATTCCCTACTTGCTTTCACCTCATGCACACACACACCACCACCACGCAATTCTTTCTGAGCTCATAAAGTCTCGCATTACATTAACGCAGTATTACACACTCGTGCCATAAAATAGATTGAGCTGTGTGGTGGTCTAAACCCTAAGAAGTAAAATTGCACTTGGGCTTGCCCTGTCTCTGTGAGACTTGATGAAGACACAAAGTTAAAGTGCTATCTTATGTACCTACGCTTTCTACGGTGGTTTGTCCTCATTGAATATTTCGTAGAGTAGAAGTGAAAGTACTAAGTACAGAGAGAGACAGAGAGAAACTTAAACACGTCACGTAAATATGACTGCTCTAGTTCTAGTACAATTACCCATGTACAATAAAACTCACGAGGCTCTTGTGAAGCATCATCTTCTTAAAGCATGCCGAAGAATGCAGAATGGAGAGAGAAGCTGAGAGAGAAGTTGGAACTTTACTTTTAAGGGAACAAAGTCGAGAGACCGACTCTCGAGAAGTGTTTCTCAGAATGATGGACTGAGACAAGAGGGGAAAGTGAAAGTGAAGTGGATGCGAAATAGCATATAAATAAAGTGATACGAGAACACGATACTCCACTTCTTATGGGATGAGCTATATTCTGATAGATATATATCTCTATTCTTTGACTTTATATTTAGATGGTGGAGAGTGAGATATATAATATTATGTTATGTTCTTCTCATAGGACGAATGAAGTCTCAAGAAGTCTAAAACTGTAAACGATGAACGAAGCTTCTGGTGAAGGCAACGAGCCAATCCAATCTAATCATATCGTTTATTCCATAGTTAGTTAGTTTGGCTTCTCTTGGGTAAGGTTTTATTAAGAATGGACCACGTGAAGTAAATAAATACACACACAACACTTTCTACAGGAGAGAATAAACGATATTTTTTGAAATTACATGTAGGGATTTTCTTTTGAAAGAGTAAATTGCGGGTGACCTGACTGACCTAGGAAAAAGATGACGGAAGGAAGTGGCGATATAAAGCAGACGTTCTTTTTTCTGGTATCATTTCCTCCTAATCCCTTTCTCGAGAGATAATAAAGTGGAAAGACTTTTGCTCATATTCCACCACACGGAAGGAAGAAATAAGGCTTCTCATTCCGTTCCCACTAAATCCTGACCTACATACCTATTAGCTTTTAGCTTACACAAAGCTAAATAACATTACAAGCTGAGGACGATTCCCTACTGTAAAAGTACCTCTTTTCATTCATCAAACAAGTTCAATTCCAATTTTGTTATTGGGACATCTAAAGCCTCTCGAATTGTTAAAAGATATCGCAGAGAGGTGCTTTGCAGAGTCCACAATCACTTCGTCAATTTACAATCAATTGTCACGATGTAAAAGGTAGAATTCTTCCGGCATTTGTTTTCTTTGGAGTGAACATGCTTTTTATAAGAAGTGGCAATCAAGTTTCATCTGCTAACATTACATTAGAGGAGATATAGAGAAGAGGCAACATCAACAAGGGAGAAAGTAGCCGTCAAATCAACTTCATCAGGAACAATCATCGTTGTCATACAGTTAGTTGGAACGTTGGAAGGGAGAAAGTTGGTACACGTACCATCCACATTTACAGAAATACTTATACTATTACATATATACATATAGAGTGTATCTAGAGAATTGTATATGAGTGTAGAAGAGGTTGAAGGGTCTTACGAAGGAGAGAGTGTTTAGGGAGTAAGGTAGATTGTGAAGGAAGAAGAAGAAGATTTGATTCCACATCTGGGCAAAGCTTTCTCCTGTCATTGTCTCTGTCCTTCTCTCCTTCTTCCTCGCAGTCTCGTTCCTTCCTTCTTGCCGACTTAAATTGAAATAGAGAATACGTGGGCATTCATGGAAATCTATTGGACTCTACTTTTGTTGACAAGAGAAGATTGTTCTATTTCTTCTACGCTCCTCTCCAACTAATTCGGGTGATGTTGTGCTGTTCACTTCCCTGCTGTATAGAGGATGAAAGTCTACGTCATTCTGTAAATAGCTTTATATTTAGAGTGAAATACAGATGGTGTATGTGCACAGTAGATAGGACTTGTATCACTGTGTATCTTGGGAAGGAAGATTTATCTCTATCAGACTATCAGGAACAGAAATAGTGAAACGTACAGTGAGAATCGGTCCAGAACTGTTGTACACTATCAGAACTGTTGTACACTATCAGAACTGCATCCACAGAGAGAGAGGAGAGAGATATATGCCAGTCTTTGTTAAGAACATCTTTTCTTGTCCTCCCGTCTTCCTTTCTCTACACAAAACAAGACGAAGGGTGGGAGAAAGTATGTAAGGAAAATGTAATATGAGTGCACAACTGGAACTGAAGTCGCGGCTCTCTTTTGCTTTTGGCCCCAGAGAAACTTTGACAAAAAGACTTGGGAAGAAAGTAGAGCAAAATTGAGGATGAAATTGAAAGGACTTCTTGTCAAAGGTGCTTAAGTGCCGTAGGTATGTGATTTCACTTTTTCCTTTTCCCCAAACGTACAGTGCCATATTTCACATACCTAACAAATATATGAATACTTTTACATTGTTTATCTGTCTCATCTTCTGTTTCTTAACAATCTTTTTCCTATGTATTCACGACTCTTTCTCTCTACTGGAAGACAAGATCCTTATAATACGAAGTCACTGAGTATGTGGATGAAAGTTGAAAGCTGACACACACTGTAAAACCGTAAACAAGCCTGCAATGCCCGACCACTTAACTACGTCACTCTCCTATCATACAAAAGAGCAACTCTTTGAGACTTGAGTCTTGACTGAAAGAGAAGTTGTACCATCCAATTTTATCGTTCCAGACGATTCTCCTCAAGAGAGAACAAGTTTAACGGAGAGAAACAAAAAACCGGATATGATGAAGAGGATGGGGGAGTTCCCAATATCAATGCATCATCCATGTACTCTTCACTTAAGTCTTTAAGTAAAACTTCTGATGAAAGTGGAGTTTCTACCTCCATCATCGTTCGTCGTTCTCTTACAAGTAGCTTGTGTGTTATTCGATCCTTATTATGGTTCATACTTTCATACTGCGTTAAAATATAGTTTTGGACTCTTGGAATGTGTAGCAGAGAATGAAAGGAGTCGATCCATCTCCATTCCCCTTTCTTTGAAGAAAGCTCACCACAATTCCCCTCTTAGCATGTAAAAAGAAGTAAAGCACGGGACGAGGTAGCGTTTAACACACACACACTCTTGTGCAGTGGGTATTACACATTACACACACATTCGTGGAATATAATGGCTCCTACATTTATTGAGAGAAAGTCTCCCATGTATGAGAACGAAGAAAGAAAAATACTTTCTCTTTTCTTCAATCGTGTAGAGGTATCCGTCATTCCGTACACACAGGGAGAGAGAAAGTTAGAATGTCTTGGCAGTGTTGAGAAAGAGTTCGAGACTCGAGGCGTTGTTTGGTGGTGGTAGCAATTGCAGTTGGTAGTTGGTAGCGTGGGTGTCAGTCAGTAAAGCTTCTCTCGTCGTGGCAGTTCTTTGGTTACCACCATATCACACCACGACTGACACTACCACCACCACTTTTACAATTTAAAAGGAACGTACAGAAGGAAAGGAGAAGAAGAAGGCAGCAGTGGAGAAAGAATTCTCTATTGTATAGATGGATGAGTCCTAATGGGATGACTCCTTACTTTGAGCGATCTCGTAAATTTTGCTGAAAGAAAAAACGAGGACAATTGTGAAGAGTGAAGGTATATGGCTTCTAGATTCTAGAGATATTCTACTAGTGCAGCTCCAGTACTGTTGGAATGATTTCAGTGGTTCTGTGTGACTGTCTGTGTTCTTTCTGTAGTCTTCTAGAGTTCTAGAGCTTAGCTGTGTGGAGTCTAGAGTCTAGAGAGGAGTTTCAGTTGAAAGAAGGAGTGTAGGATGATATTAAGAGAAAGACAAACTGCCAGTCTTGCTCGCATGAACCTCATTTACTCGAAGGTATTGGTAGGTAGTGGAGACACTAACTTTTACTTTTTTTACTTTTTTGTACCCAACACATACTCAAGAAGGAAAGCTTCAATGCAGTGAAATCCCGGTAAATGCGACGACTTTTATGAGCTCGAATTGAGAATGAACTGATTTCTAGGGATGACTTATGGCTCCATTTCATGATGGATAATGCCCAAAAGAAATGCCGTGGCTTTTTCCTCTTTCCTCGAACATCCAAAGACCGTCTGAATTACGACACACTCTTCTATTTTATGGCACTAATGCGTTTTTGAGCTAAAATTTTATCAACTTTACGGCGCTTTTTCTCCTCTTTTTTCTCCCTATCGTTTGCTTTATGTGCCAATGAGAGGATAGAAGGAAGATCCTTTATAATAATGTGTAATCTGTGATGCTCCAGTTCATTTAGATAACCTCGGAAATCAATCGATACTTTTTTCATGCGACAAATAAATACTCGATGAGCCGAGGGTGAAAGTACTTTTTGATACTTTGTGGTTTAAAAGGAGGAATCACAGGAATCTCTTTTGGTAGTTGGATTTGGATTCCTATTTATTTGGGAATGACGGTCGTACATTTTGCAAGAACGTATTTCGGGTAGTGTCGTTTATAAATGGGTTCATGGTTTCTCCTACTTTCTCTTTGGGAATCTTGAGACAGATTTTAATTATCCTACATCCCACACACAACCTTCGAGCTTAGATTATAGAGAGGCTTGGGCCTCTGATCAAATGTTCACGGAAGTTGCAGCTAGGAAACTCTCTCTTGTCTCTCATGGGTAAAAGGAAAATACAAAGGTGGAAAGTGGGAATGCATAATCTCCAGCCCAAACGACGAGATTACGTCACAAGGAAGTGATTAATGAGGTATGTCCGTTGCGTACAGTATTGCGCATTCGAAGCACAGACTATATCCACGTATAACATATTATGTATTTATGTATATGTATATCATAGGAAAGAAATCACTTAGCCAGGATATACTACACAGAGCAAGTTTCTTAATTGAGCGCCTTTCTCCTCTTATTCGGTCGTTGTATTCTTGTTTTTTTGCAAGAAGACTAGACATCTAAATTCTATAGATTCATGGGCTTTTCTGCAGCAGACTTTTCTCTTGAATAGACTCGTTTATACTTCTTGTGTGTTGTGTCTAATGAACACAGAACTGCTAAAAGCATCTTAGCCATCGTCTAAACCCCATCACCCTCACTCCCTAAAGGAAGAGTCAAGTCGTGTCTTTCTTTCTGTGTTGTAATATAAATGAGTGTAAAAGCGGAACAGGAAAAGCTACTTAAGAAACCTTATTCCATCTCATCTGAACTCATTTTGCCTTAAATAATTTAAACGCTGTTGTTACTTACTAGCTAAGTAGTTATGTAATATGCGAATAACTGTCATTCTACAATATAGGATTTCTATCCTTTGAAAGTGCATGAAGAAGCACGAACTGTAATAAACCTCTTTCGAGATCCTACAAAAAGAAAACTTAATAATGTGAAATGGGTACCAAAGTACCCACCACACATCTCGCTGTCTCCTTATCAAGTAACTACAGGCAGACATAAAATAACTGCAAGCTCAAATCACGCATAGAACTTTGCAATTTCATGTAAAGACCTCATCCTTTCCCCGGGACTTTCTCCGGCAGAGCGTAGAGCACGACGATCGTTCTTCACCCAATAACTTATCCATTTCACAGATAGATAGGAAATAAGCAAAGTTACAAATAAAACTGGAGTGAAAAGGAAAAAAGTCTTTCTGTGTGGGACTCTCTTATCTTGAATCTTAAGATGAGCGAGAGAGAGAGAGAGAGAGAGAGACGAAGAAAAAGAAGAAAGGAAGAGTAAATAAGTCTTTTTTGACAGACGTTCTAGTTTCCCTGTGTGTGTGTGTGTGTGGAAGAAATGGAGGAATCAGTGTACGAGAAATAGATTGGTAGTTTATACGCTGAAAGGTTGAGTGAGATGGTATACGATGGCAGAAGCTGGTGGTGGGGTGGAAGCTGGTAGGCCAAAAAAATCCCGAACGTGTGAATCCTCATCATCGTCATCACCACCATTCTGGTAGCTGGTAGTGTGGTACAAGGGAAAAGTACAACTCGACTGAAACTGCTGTATAACTGATACAGACACACAGAAGTCAGCAGAGGAACGCTTAAATTCCCCGAGAAGAACTCTCGGTTGGGTAATTTCACTCGTTGTTTGTGAAATGAAAGCTCTGTACTTGTGAACTGTCTGTGAAAGTCTTCTTTTCTCTTAGAACTTCACATGACCTAGTATAGTAGTATTATATTATTGCCTCACACACACACACACCCTCACATGTTTTTGCTGTCGGGAGCAGTTGGCGTTGTTAGTGTACTTTCGCTTTGTTGCGAATTGACTGAAGATGAGTGGAAAGAACTGAGTAAAAGTACCGATGAGATGATGAAGCTACTCCCTTAATGGAGATGTAATGCTTAGCCATGCGAACGTGAAAAACAGCCTCAGTTTATTCCCTTTACCTTTCTCTCCCAGCCTTTCTCCTCTCTACTCATGGAGAATGATTGAACTACATGAAAACAATCAACCCTATTTTAAAGAATTCCCTTGTCTGCAAGACTCGATCCGTATCTCACACTCCCATCTCTAACTTTCTCTAGTCCGTCTAGCAATTGTCGGTTATTAGTTTATATTTACTAGACGAATCTCCAACTTAACTTTCTCTGCAGTATTTCCAACAACTATAATATAAATAGAACTGGAACAATTTGATACTCAATCTCTTTTTAAAAAATTGATACTCAATTAATGGACACCCACATAGTTACAAATCAACTCCAAGATTAAGGAGTACACAACACAAGGCCTATAAGTTTATTTCTAGTCCTTGGAACTAAATAACTCCCTTGCAACGTCTCGCAACTGTGAGCCCTGAGCTGTGTGCCTTATTGCTTCCAACTTCGAAAGATGAAAGGAAGAAACGAAAAAACCTATTGGAAACTTGAGTAAGTTCTGTGTAGCAAGAACATCATACACCATTACCTCTCTCCTCTAGGGAACTCCGCTTAATTTTACACCGTTTTTGAACAGACGTGACATTTTTATTGAGTCCCACCAGTAGAAAGAAAGGATGCAGTTGTAAGTCCACAGAGAAAGTTTTGCCATATCGTGGCCTGTGTACATATACTCCTACTCTACGTGTACAATCTCATTCCACTTACCTACCTACCTTCCGTATTCCTTACGTAGTTTTTGTCCCTTGAAGGCAGGAGCAGCCGCAACCAATACCAAGATAATTTAGACTTTCGCTCTCTCACATGAAAGCATATCTATTTCTGTGTGTGTATACACTTTCTCTCAGTTCTGTTCTGTGTGTACTTCACACACATTTCCCCATCATGAAACTCAGCAAAAAGTTTAACGTTTATTCTGCTTCATGATAAGTACAAAATACACTGCGAGCCAAAAGTTAGCTCCATTGGAATCAGCAGAATAAGCGTGGCTAGGTAAAAAGGTTCAAACTGAACTCTGAGCCATCGATTGTGAATGGCGAATGTACACCTCCTTTCATAGCCTTTGGACAGAAGCCCAAACTTTTGACCATTTGCCATTAGAAAAGGTGCTGCTGGTGCTGATGCCTTGAAGAAAAAGAAAAACCTTTCGTTTCCACTGCGGCATTCTAAAGAATAGGAGAAAGTATGAAAGTATGAAAGTAAGTTAACACTGTTCACACATCTCCTCACCCCTTTTCACCTAGTCTTCCACCACACACTCCACCGCCAGGCACAATCACGCCAAAGAAAAGAGAATCCATTACCATAAGAAATGTTTCTCTTTGACTTTCTTCAAATGTCAAGGATCAATAATGATTATGGATTCTCTCAAACCCTCTTTATTATTGTCTTCGGTGATAAAGCCGTTCTCTCTCCGTGTTTTATCTTCGGACCAGAAGACAGCTAACGGGCTACAAAGAAAGTCTATTGTTTGCCAACTTAAATCTGCACACTGTACTTTTCTGTGTGTGTGCTCCTTCTGATTGTATTGGTGGAAGTGGAAGAAGTCTCTCAGCTTTCTTTTAACTTTTATCTGAGGCCTGAGATGTGTGCATTTTATATGAGAGAGAGAGAGAGAGAGAGACTCGAGATAAAAAGTTTAAATAGCCAACTACATTCCGTCCCTGTAAACAAACTCTCACCACAGACTTCTCTGCCTATTTATCTTATTACCAGTAATAGCCCGTTATCACTTATTACTGTGTAGGTCCAAATAGCCACCAAAGACACCAAATAGATTAGGATATTTAAACTATGTGCTCTGCATACTTATTTTGGTGATTTTGTGTGTGTATAAAATCCCTTTCCTGCATATGAGAAAGTGCTAAGAGTGTTGTGGGTATCACCACAGGGTTGACAGTACTTTCTCTAATGGGAAATCCTAGTGGTCTCTTATATTTTTTACTACTCTTCGTGTGTGTGGCACTTTAGGCAAGGAGAAGAATATCCACAGTACACACACTAGGAAAACACAAATTACTCATACACATGTTTCAAAGATATTAAAAACCAGCCGCGTGTTGGTACTTGGCAGTTTTGCTTGGCCTAGTCACACACACTCGGTTTCTTCATTCTTTCCTTAAGTAAAGGTATGGTTATGTTGGATGTGGAATGCAGTGTGTGTGCATACGTATGCAAGTCTATAAAAGGTCCCAGAATACTCTCACTGACTCTCAGAGACAAAATCAATACTCACAGGATCACTTTTTGCTTGATACTAAAGATCTATTCACTTTTCGTTAGTGTGTAGTTACACGCTGAGGTTTCTGCGTGTGTAAGATACAGTTATAGAGATTCTGTGTCCATTATATTCTTGCAAGCTTTTGTTCTGAGTCCCAGTTAAATTACTGAAATTCATGAAAGCTGTCTTCTCTCGGTTTTGCCTTGTCCTTAGGTACTACAAATGTACATTGAATGGAATTTAACATCAGAGTAGCATGGGAATAAAAGTGAAAGCTCGGATTGCAGGACAAGCAGGACTATATTTCTCTTGTAGATTCAAGACTTCATCCACGACTAAAAGTTTAATAACAAGTATGAAAGGAGAATGAAAATAGGAATAGAATTAAATCCATTTGTCTCTGCACAAGTGGGGCTGGTAGAAATAGAAGTGGCGTTGGTGGTGAGGGAGTTGTAGCTGAATGGCTGGTTTTGGACGGTAGTTTTTGGTAGCTGGAGAAAGTTGGTAGGAATGGTTGAGCAGCATAAATGGAATATAACTCTAAAATGACGATGAGGATGCGTTCCACAGAATGTGGAATGTTTCCTACTCTCTCTTTCTCGTCGTTGGTAAGCAATATGAAATGAAGTAAAATGAGTAAGGACATTCATAACTGGATTTTGTTCGACTGGAATAGCTCGTTAGACTCGGCACATCGGCTCCATCCGGCTACGTTCAGCTTTTACTTATAGCTCCTCAACTTCTCTCTTTCTCTCTCTCTCTCTCTCTCGCTTACCGAAGTAGACCATCCATAACGAAGAGTAATGCAATAAATCTTTGGTATTTTGATGTAATAAGATGATGAGAAAACGAGCCTCCCTCTAATCCAGCAATAAAACGGGGACTTTACATCCACCTAACATCCAAGTCTCCTCGCCTTTCCGTTAAACGTGTAGCGGATATCATCACTATAGATTAGGGCGATCATCCTACATCCGGCGTGTTGGTAGTCAGTGACATCGCTGTGGCTAACAAAATCAGCTTAAGTTAGCATCACATTAATACATTTCGTCCCGCATTATGCTTTCTCTCGTTCTGTGGACAGCCTCTCTTTGCAGTTTTATTGTTGTACAGAAACAAAGTCCCACCGTGGCGAGAGAACTACTGGAGTCTAGACAAATAGAAGGACAACTGACCTATGGGGTTTTCCTGCAATAAAAGCTGAGATTTGATGGTCAAATAATCAGAGAAAGAGACCTACTCGAAAGAAGATGAGCGTTTAGAAGCCAAAGTACCTCGTAGACTCCTTTGTACTTTTGTGCATCCAATCAAATACGAAATACAAAACCCAATCTGGCTTTGTTTAAGAAAATAATCCCCAGATTTGGTGACAACAAGGATCCTTTTACTCATCAATCTCATTACACCACAATTAGTTTCTCCAGACTCTGATTGTTTTGTGAGAATATAAATAGAGAGAAATTATTAGACTGGAAACACACAGTATAGTGACCATGTGTAAATTGCTATGTGAAGGTACTTATCCTATTACTAACTTTCTCTGTAACTCATTCTACTTTGTACTTCATTCTACTTGTACTGGTGATGATGACGCAAATAGTACGTAGGCAGTTGGAAAGAAGAAGAACCCACACACTTTACGGAATGAAACACACTCCAAATAATTTCCCTGTAGCGATCCGTTTCACCCATTTTAATCATCACTTTTCCACCACCATCGCTTGACTACTTAAATTACTCTTCCTCCCCACTATTAGAATGCATGTTTTGTTTGTCTTTTTATTTACACCGAGACTCTCGGGCATCAGCTTCTCGTATTTTATTGCTTTTGGTTTACTTCTACTAGTTTCACTTTTTACTACGTAAGTTTGGAAGGAGCCTGAAGCGAAGACTAAACTGAGGTTTTTGAAGAGGATAAAAGCTCGAAAGTATAAGACACACATTGCTTGGCTATTTCCTTTATAAAATGCTTCTTACAGTAGAGAATAGGCATATAGACATACAATACATTGAAAGCTGCTCCCTCAGCAAAAAGAGTGAAAGTACACATACACACAGAGTGAAACGAGAAGTTTCTTTCTTCGTGAATGATTCAAATGTGAGAAAGAGTCAATTGGAAAGCTCGTTTTGGGATGTGGTGAGAACAAACTTTAGACTGGAGAAAGCTGGGATTCTACTTGAGTCGACCACAAACATCATCATCAATGCCATCGTCATAATCATCTAGGCCCTCGTGATTCCAGGAGAAAAGAGTGAAAAGCACATCTAAGCAATTCATTTCGTTTCATACAATTGGTGAGAAGGACAAGGGGGGATTTGGGGAGAAAAGGAGACATATCAAAATTGCTACACTTTCACTATCCTTTAGTCAAAATAATATCCTCCTCCTTCATGAATGCATACTTCAATCCCTCTTTTCAAATGCTAAAGTGTCTCCTCAGCGAAATTCAGAGAAGAAAGTAAGACTCTCGCTCTTCGTCGGTGGTTTCGCCTCTCTCTTTTCAGGCATACACAGCCACTTTCACTCATGAATCCATCCCTCCCTGTCTGCCTGCCTTCCTTTACATATATATGAAAGTGCAGACAAGTACACTTATAGTATAGAATACACTTATAGTGTAGACATAGGGGGTTATAGTTATAGTTATAGTTAACCACATCTTCGACTACACTTTACACAAGACACGATGAGCCTGTCTGTTATACAACAATTGACTTTTCAATCCAACCCTTTCTCGTATAGGAAATTAATTTTGTCTCGATATATCTATATAACATTCGTGGATATGTAGAAGTAGGTTGTTTGTTATTGACTTTTACAGTTGGTAGCATCGTTGCATAATAAAATGTCTATTCTTAATTTATGGACAACAATCTCAATGGTGTAGTAGTCTGATTGTTTAGCTTTTTTTAATTTCTTTACATTGCTATCAACGACTTTAAACAATACCCTACTGAAGTTTCCGTAAATCTTCACACCGCGTTTTAATATCTGTGTCTTATTCAAGAGAGTGCTCATACCTAAACAATCTAATGTTTAGATTGTTTAGATCAATTATCATTTGTTCTTAACACTGACTTTAAACCATACACAGATTTTAATTTTCGTATTTTACAAAATGATTATAGTATTGAGTTTCAAGCAACAAAGATGAAGAACGAGAGAAGATGTGGGGGAAACGAACACTTTCTAAAATCCTTCCGTCATCCGTAGACTTTGATCCTTCCACAATTGCAGGATACGTGTAGCTAGAAAATCCTCCTTTCCAGTAGAAAAAGGATTTGCCAATATGATGCAAATCTTAAAGACACTTTACTTCCTCTCATCTCTTTGATTTATACGTTATCCCTTTGTATCCTCATACTTAAGAGATCATTTAGCAGCATCCTGACTCCTTCCTGTGTGTGTGTGTGTGGCTCTCACTTACCCACACACACTTACCCACACACCACACTCATCTCATCCTACTTGCCACCACAAAGCACAGATAATCTGTCTAGATCAACTCACTACTACTTTTCATCTAAATAGGAGGAAGGTACTGCCCAAGTGATCTGGAGGAGCATACAAAAAGCTTTCACCACCCTAACGACTCACTCTCCCATCTTTCGTAGCTGGTCTCCTGCCAGACACGGAGGATTGAGAGACTTAGTCGAGACTAGAACTCTACAAATGTAATATCTCCAGTCATCCTGAGATCGATTTCTTCTGGAAGGATTTTTTGTCAGCCGTTAGCTCACATGGCTTGGTAGGAGAGGATCCAATCACTTCTTTCACTAAGGGATGGATGGTATTTCCCCGTACCTTAATGACTTTCACTTGCTCTCTCACACAAAATGGCCCCAACACGAAAGAGAGGAGAAAGACAGTTTTTCCCGAGTGATAGTTCTTCATGATGACTTATAATAAAGAACTTACCAAATCTCTTCCGTATAATGACAAAAAACTTTCCTTCCCTATTGCAGCGTTTAGTACTTAAGATTAGAAAACTCTTACGGAGGAGCAGCAGAGGGAAGAAAGTCGGTGAAATGGAAGACATTCCCGTGGCCAGTTTGTCCGTAGTACGAAGTAATACATTGGAACAATATATTATACATATCTCTCTCTCTCTCTCTCCGTTAGTCACCCGTCGTGGTCGTATGTCGCATTCCACTAGACGTCTTCCCTTTCTCTCATAAAATGTCATAGGTCAGGTAGAAAGTCGCAGATTGCTCGGAATAGTTTGGAACTTGAACCATTTCCTTCCTTGAATGGTGCCTAAATTTGTTCATGCCGCATTGCATTCTTCCACATGTAAAAGTGAGGAGAGGGCTGTTAAGGTATCTATTAGTGTAATACACAAACGACTTCAGGGGAAAGTATCCTACACGCTATTCTTCCTTTCACAATTTGCGTAGGAGTTTCGGCCTTTCATGAACAAACTCTCATTTGAGTACAACTGGCTCTCTACTCACATTACTACGGACTGCGAACTACGTTGCTTTCTTTCTCTATGCACACTCTGGTAGTGTGTATCATCGTAGCTTTCTCCGTTTTTGGGGAAAGTAAGGTTATATACACAAAACAGCATTATTAAGGATGTGTGTACCACAACTAACTGATAGTGGTACCAGTACACTACCACCACCCTGTGTGTTGTAGTAGGCTGTATGTGTGTTTGTGTGTAGGAGCACCAGTGTAGGAAACCTAGAGGGAATTAGATTCGATTAGATTTGATCGGTGAGTAATTTTCAATCTGGCTAGACGATTTCCACCCCGACGACGGCACCACTGGTACTATTGGTAGTTTAGTAGTTTAGTAGTATTGGGAGTATTGGGACTGCTGCTAGGCTGCTGGTAAACAACCCAAAGTTCTGAAAGTACCCAACGACTACCCAACCAGCTAGAAGGCATTCAGGGAATTTCGCGGAAGGAACGGAATCCACTGCAATTTACATGGCTGTCGATTCCACTCTGTGTTTCCTTTCAGTCTCGCAGCAATTTGAAAGATTACACTTTAGACAACTCAAATTCTTGATATAGATGGATAGATAGGTCAGGGTCGGTCTCGTCTACCAGAAGGAATACATCTAGTCAGTAGTCAGATGCAAATTACCTTCCGAGTGGATCCTTTCCATCTTAATCAAGTAAAGCACTTTGAATTTATTCAAATGTTACAGAGGATGCGGTAGAAAGTAGAATGCTACAGAGTTTTCACTGATTACTTGCGTATTCTCTGGGTGAAACCTTTGAGGACAAACACACACACGTATTAGTACACATTTTGATCCTCATATTTCTAGTGATGTACAGAGCGTTGTGGTGTCGACCTCAGAAAGGGAAAAGCCTCTGTGGCTGTGGCTCAGTGTACAAATCACAAGTGGTCCCTTATTTAACCTTTTGCTCAGTTATAAACAACCTATTTGCTATCTTACACTTTCGTGCACACGACTAATAGGAAAGATCAAAGGATGAAAGATTGGGAATTTAGATGTGTTCTTCTGTAGTTTTGCAGTTGAGTGTGCCAGTGACTAGAGAATTGTGAATGGTAATGTAATAATGCGGATTGAGGCAGAGGATGCTGGGTTGTGTCTCTTGTCTTGTGTGTGAAATGCCTGGAGGGAATGGCAGAGTCGTCGGTGCGTTCTACTACATGATTTCCAGTTGTGAATTGTATTTCCTGTTTAAAATTCATGAAACCTCAGGTGATTTCTGAAATCTTTGGGTTGTCCTTGATAGTACACACGGGGAACAGGGAGAGTCAAGGAGACTGTGTGTGTGTGTGTGTAGCTTAGCCTGTGTGGCATAACTCTTCTTTGATGAACGGAACAAGCAATCTGTGTGAATCTCATGGGTTGTTTTCCTTTTTTCTGCTACATCAACAGTGGGTTCTTTTGGAGGCTTTGAAATCTCCTAAATTGCTCTCTCACAAGTTCTGAGAACCCTTCTGCTGTATTCTGGGATTCTCGTCGTGATACCTACAGGAGTTTGGAATTTGCGATGAAATAAAAGGTTCCTGAATAAACCCAAGAAAGTATTAGGGAAGAAGGAGAAAGCCTGAGAAGATTGTCAGCTTGTTTGTTACTTCGTCCAGATGGACATTTCCCTTTGCAACTCAGGAATTCTGGGCTAGGCAGAATATAACTTGAGTCTTCGTCCTTAATGCTCTTTCTTTTTCTTCAAAATATTTTCACTGCAATCTTCTTTGGGATGTCCTATCTACCTACGGAGGAGTTCAATCTCCGAACAACCTGCAACTAGGAGACTTAAGCTTTAATACACAACTCAGCGAACTGACTGCCAGTTCGCCAGTTGCCAGTTGTCGTACACTTCAAGTACCGAGAGTGAACATGACTTTTAACAACAACCTAGATTTCTTGAGGGAGAAAGTAGACAGAGAAAAATGTGATGAAATTCATCTCACACTCAAAGCTACACTACATACTCACTGGGTTTTATATTATACTACATTTCATACGTTACGTTTGAACATTGTTACTAGTTGGATCCGCAAAAACACCGACATTGGGATATTTCCGATGTGGACCATGCATCCTAATGCGAATAATAGCGATTAGATTAGTTGAGCACCTTATTATTTTTCTGCATTTTTTTGTTTCTGGCAATTGGAGGAGAAATAATCTAGAATAATTATGAATAATACAAACGGATATATTATGTTAAACGGGTGTGTTTATCTATAATTTCAAACATCACTTTTATCAACCTATTTATTTACTGCCCTGCCACGCATGCAGCTAGAAAAATTTACTTTTACCAAGTATCATTTAGAAGAGGGAGAAAGTATCAGTTTTATAATATCCAAAAGGTACTGAATTATATAAAAAAAACAGAGTTTAATTAACTGAAGCAGTCCTACTACTAGCAGTGAAGGAGTGATGAACGGAGTAAGTGAACTGAATAGAAATAACAAGTTTGCTTTTTCCACGAGACTAATTCTTGTTTGCTTGCTTCATTCACATAAACTCTTCTTCTGTCTCCACCTCGTTTATTTAATTAACTAAAATCACAGACAAATCTCCCCTTTTTAATGTCTTCTATAGCTCTTTCGTTTGAGATACTTGACGTACATTGAATGCAACTCAAAAGCAAATGAAAATATTCTTCAGTGTCTGCAAATAGTCCATGGATGCCATAAACTAAAAAGAAAGTATATGCCAACCAAGAACGAGGTAAGTATGCACACAGTAGGTTAAAATTCAGCCGCACGTCCTTCTTGCTGTCCAATATAAAATCCCCGTGTGCAGTATAATTCAGTAGGATGTTTCATGGCAGGGCAGAGAGGAAGGAAGGAAGGGACTCCTACTCTTATAGACTCTAGACTCTAGACTCTAGAGGCTGAGGATGAACTAAGGAAATTATTTTATAAAAGGATAAAGACACAGCACACAGTCCGTGACAACTAAAAATGCATAAATACCTCTGAGAGAAGCCCTGGAGAGAGAAAACAAGATTGGTTATGGTCCTTGCCACGGTGCACTTACCACTTTCCCTTTCAACTCACACTCTCCTCCGTATTATTACCTAGAACCGACAACGAAGGACGTAAGTCTGTGTTTGTGTGTGGAAGAGTCTCCTGAAGATTCACAGAAGCGGAGAGAATTATTGTGAATAAGAAAGTCGTCCATCTTCACTCAGCCATAACATGTGGACTCGAGCAGATGCTGTTGGAGAAAGTCAGACGAGAGTTGTTTTCTCTTGTTTCTTTTGCAGAGTCTTCTTGGTCGTAAGCACGAGTTCTCCCATCTCAATTCACTCCAAAGGAGATTGCTCATTCTCAACGGGTTTTATAATAGGAAAGTGGGAAGAACGATAAAATAAAAGACAGAAAGGGAGATGAATTTATCAGTGGAAATGGGATGAAGTTATATGCATGCGTATTTAAGTAGCTGTGGAAAATGGAACACTTAGCTTTCCTCCACCAGACGGATGAGTGGAGAAAGTACCACATTTCTTTTATCTCCAGCATTTCATTTCTTCTGGAAAGTGGAGAGATGCTTTCACTCTGTCTCGTGGAGAGTTTAGACCAATTTCGATTATTATGGAGAATGCCTGCAATTGTGGCTTTGCAGATGGAAGTAATGTCTTCCATTTTAGGGTGAATCGATGACTGCGCTAAATGGCTTTATTAGGCAGATGATGTAAGAGGATGTATTCATATACCTTTCTTATAGCGTAGTGGATAGAAGTCTTAGGGAAATTAGCATCTGAAGAGATACAATAGGACTTGCGAAATTCATTTAAAATTTGCTGTTTCTAGACATTTTTATTTATCATTCGAACGACGACAATTTTAAGTTTGGGAATAAAATATATTACAAATTTCATCAGATAATCGCCTCGAACGCGACATATATGATTTTAATATATATTTAAAGCATTATATTTTTTACTTTAAAATTCTTTCGACAAACTGTTGCAGTAGTTCATTAAGTATGTGCGCATATGTTTCTAGAACAAATAGAATGTTTCGTTTACTCACAATCAGCACGTTGCGGTCTAATAAGTTTCAATTAAAGTCTCTCATATCCGTAAATTGATATGAGCTGAAAATGCTGAAATGGGGAATCATTGTGGAATTCCGTACTGCGATTTGCAGATATTTTGTGACTACAAATTCGATTTCCAATTATGCTTACTTATTACTACCAGAAACACACACACAAAGAGAGAATAAACTTCAGACGGTGTAATTAAGCTGGATGAAAGGTTAGCTGATTTGGATATTAGATTACACGGTGGTTAGAACTACCCGATAATGAACGAGAAATATGAGCTGACTGTCGTGGGATCAGCAAATGCCTGCCATTTGATTAGAATAATCAGGAACTCAATTAATTAGAATAATGATGACTTTCTCTTGGTGTTTAGCTAGTTTATTATGGGTGGTGGAGTACCTCAGCATGTGCAGTCAATTGTAAATGGTGAGATAATTAAATAATATTGGATAGAACTCACCCTGCTGTCTTGTAAAAGGGACAGCCTTATATTAATCATTTATTTAAGCAACACAAGTCTCAGGCAGTAATAAAGAATCAGCTATTATTGGTGAATTGACGCTATCTTAGAGGCTGTAGTTCTTTAGGAAGGTTATGGTTAATTGTAAATTGACATGGCGTCAGTGCAATCTCCATTAGACTTTTGTTGTTTGAAATAATTATGATCCTTCGTGTTAAATAACGATAATTGATGTATACAACTCAGGAATAATACAGTCAATAGGTGATGTTAGCACATGAAGGATGATACTATAAAGTGAGGTACCTAGCAGGTAGTTTATTTTTATCGTATAATCTTCATACATTCATTCATTCATTTACATGGCTAATTCATTCATAGATTTAATTTGTAACATTCAGGAAGCATTTCTCCCTGGGTTATTAATAAATTACTGTATGCTACACTTACAATCCGGTCCATCTGCTTAAAAAATTCCATGAGATCACAAAAGTTACCACAAAATGCAAAATCCAAATTCACTAATTCAGCAGCCAATTTTACAACAGAGGAAATGAAATAATGATGAAACAACCCTTTGTTTTAATTCCAGAGAGTAAAGAGCAATTAGAGGATGGGTGTTTGTCCCCAGAATCATCAACTGTTTCTCATCAATCCCAGCCAAGTTGGCGGAGCAAAAAAATCTTGCAGATGAATGGTGAATGAAGTACATAAAAACAAAGTAAGTGAACTTTTCACATGCATACTTAATGTGAGAGCTTGTGATGTGCCTTCCATTGGCTTTTGTGAATTCATCGTTTAGCATCATTAAATTGAAACTCTTTTATTTCTAACAATGCATACTCATAATCAGGTTGGCTTTCATGTAAACACAGTGAATAAAGCAGATTATCATTTCTCACAGATTTTAGCTTTCTGCAAGATGCGTCCGTCTTTATAGAGTAGTAGAAAAATTCCAGACTGTAGACTAGACGTCACGAGACGTGTGAATGAATAATGGAATTGTTTTGAAAGCTTTTTAATCCTGTCTCTCAGCCTTGGTTGCCTGGCCGTTTGCTTTTATACCTGGGCTTTCAAGCTGCAGCAAAGCTAACTATAGCTTCACTACACACAACTAACACACCTGCCTGAATCAAATTCACCAGGGGATTCCATTTTACGACAAAACACGGCTTTTAGCTTCTTCATCGATTTTATTCCGGCCCTGGTACTCACAATCATATAAACGATGGGTCTCTGCTCTTATTACAATAGAACTTACAAAATTACGATAGATAAATTCGATTTCGGAGGACTACCTACAACACGAATCTTAGAATATACTTTGCACGTAGCGTTGAGCAGCTTGGAAGTGAAATAATAAAGAAGCTCAGATGGACCGTGCATTTTAATCAGTCTCACAGACATCATAAGGACATAGTTTCAGGCTATCAGAAATTCTAGCTCAAGGGAAGACAACACACCCTTTTTGGAATTAATTTCACGTCTGAATGGAAACGATGATTCGAAGTAAAGCTTTTAAGTGTCGGGAATTAAGATGAAGGAGAAACGTAACCCGGCTTGTGTTAGGGTTTAAGTGAACTCAGTTCTATTCTTGTTCTTTTACATAAGCGTGGATATTTTTACTCGATTTTTGCCAACATTTTATTCTGAGAGGTAGGTTAGTTTCTAGTTCTAGTAATGTCTTGTGTCGAGAGTCTAGATTCATTCCGGAACTCTAGAATATCCGAGATATCTTAAGAGTCGTCTTTAGTTTTAGTGGTGCTGATTGCATAAACTCTGACTTTTCCTGGTGGAATTTGCACCCATACGTGGAACTAGTCCAAGTCTCCAAGTCATACGTGAATTTCATACGATGACACATTCACACGCTACTTTGACTCGACATTTCATGTCTTCTAATTTGATACGGTGTCAATTAAACTATTAGAAGAAATAGGACAGAACTCTTCAATATTCCCGACTGCTTTGTTGATCATGTGCTCGCGCTGTATGGCTTAATCGATCCAGCTAAAAGCTGATTTAACCAGGATGAAAAAATAGCTTAAAATGAAACTGAGATATCTGAGTGAGTAAGAGATAGGGTGATCGATCTCTCGGATTTCTAAATCCCCAAAGCTCTTGAACTCTTAATTGCTCTGTGGAAATCTGTATCTAACTCGAAGGTTGTCTAATCATGGCTTGTTTGTCTATCTTCTTCTCCACCACTGCCCTAAATAGATTTTGGCAAATCGTCTTCCTGCTTGAATGAAAGCAAATTAGTCAGATAACCCTAACCTACCGAAGCTTGCACAACTTGACTAGTTTGCTTGTGGCTTTGGCTTTCAGTCTTCCGAGAAATGCCAGTCTAAGTATCTGAATGAATTTATTGCTGAGCACGGACGCGAATCTGAAGAAAAGAATCAAGCAAGTGACACAAAACTGCAAACCCATTCAATTCAGAGCCGGTTGCAGTGAATCCCTCCACGTTCCTCATAATGTCATGTTGTACACTCAACACAGTTTCTTTTTATTTCGATGCAAAAAGAATTTTGGCATTCACACGAGCAGCTTTTAAAAAGCAAGAAACTTGTTTAGGCTAATTGTAACTGTAAGTAAAAAGCGGTTCCCTGCTTAGCGCGAGAATTGTGTAACACTCTCCCATAACTCAGTCAACTTAAGAAAAATGCTGAACCATCAGTCTTTATCTGAAGAGGACTTCTGTGTGGAGTGGAAAAAGTATAAAACACGGCATGCAGCCTGTGAAAAGAACCATCGCTGTTGTGTCTGCAAATGCCGGGTAATATTATGCAATAATATACAGTTAGAGAGAGTGAGTGTAGAGTGTAAAGTGTATAGACTCTCTGGTATATTCCAGATTCTACACTGTAGATTCTAGAATGCAGTCTCTGTATTCTAGAGAGTCGCGAGTCTTGTGATAGCGATGATGTAATGAAAAGGAGAAAGTCACGAGACTCTGATGCCTAAGCGTTCAACTGTTTTCTTGGAAAAAAGGTTTTTTCCACCAGCCGTGCTATTTTAAAGGAGGAAGGCCAGCAGAGAAACGAAAGTATTCCAATAAAACGAGTACAGAAGCGACTAGGATTTTCGTCGCTTCCAGGCTACTTTTTCGATAGATTTACTTTTACTGCCAGGGAACATAGACTCGCCGTACGTAGAAAGCTCCGTAAGCTTTCAATACTGTCCAATTTTGAGACAAGGGTCATTTCTGTCTCCAATGGGATTGCCGATTGCTCCGTTCTATGGCTGCATTCTGTTATTTATTTATCATTTATGTTCATCCTCGCCATTGGAAAGCGTTACCACCAGAGCTTCTGTTCCAAGTTGTACGTCTGTATTGGGCTTACTTTCTTCTAGATTCCTTCTAGATTCCTAATAGAACAAAAGTATAATACTGAGTTATGAAATCATACAGAGAAGATATTGCTGGAGCTGGAGGATTCGATTTACACATTCCAGTGGGAGACAAAATACCTCTGGATATTTAAGTGGAATGAAATCAAAACAAATGTCGGTAGTTGGTACTTTGGTACTTGTGGTTCTCTGTAGTCAATCGAGGAATAGATTTGCTTGCTGTTTAAGTTGAATGTTGTGTCCAATAATATTCCAATTGAGATGAGACATGGGAACAACAGCGAGAGACTTGCAGAAATACAAAAATACAAAGTACAAAAATAAGCTTGTTGTGTTTCGCAAGTGTGGAGGAGACATTCCCTTATGCACTTTTCCCAATTTATGGCGAGTCTATAAAGAAGAGTCCATGGCTATAATATTCCTTGGTATGTGTGTTTTATTCTGCAACGAAATTCGTATATAAGAAGGATCCTCACAGCTTCTTGTACATTGAAGCGTATTGTACATGTCTTCATTTTAAAGAAGTTCAGCCAAGAGAAACATATATATTTTTCACTAAGCAGGAGCATTTTCTGTTTGCTATTACGTGAATAGAATCCCCAAATGGGAGATTTGAAAAGGTCTTTTCTAACATATTCGCAAAATTGCAAGAAAACACAAGGCATTCTAAAAACCTTATGGCACATGCTGACGGTGTGACACGGGAAGGGATAGTTGAAAGTCTTGTAAGTTGAAATGCAAAATAACTACACAGCAGATTCGGAAGGAATACGACGAAACATTTGACAGAAATAGAAGTTTTAGTTTTTCGCACTTGGCAAATGTCTCTTCGGTGCATAGCGCATCGTTTGATGTACTTCATCTTTTTTATCGTTACAACTGTCAAAATAGGTCGTGTAATATTTGTTTAAATTGAAACTCTTCTAAAATTACGCTGGTTTTTTCGTAAAAGCTCCGTGTTTATTGTCACAATAGTTAGTTGTTCTAAAGTTGTTGCTTTATTAGTTTGAAAACAAACAAAAAACTTTAATTTATTCTAAACAGAAAACAATATTTTTTATATGTAACAAGTGAACAAGTCATTCTCTGCCCTTTGGAATTTGTACCCTAAAGATCAATGCGAGGGAGTCAAGACTCAAGAAGACCACAAGTGTACGTACACCAATGAATTACGCAACCTGCTCTCCGTATTCATTCAACTACACGCAGGGAGATTAACTGTGGATTAATTTCTGTGGATCTCGTTACTCTCGTTTCATAGTCAATAGTTTTCATACATCTTACAACCGGCGACGACTGTCACACACTGTCAATACTGTCATCATTAGGAAATCTTTCCAACTCCTAAGTAGTAGAATTGCTTAATATATATTTTCCGATCAGGAGATTACGGCCTGAGCTGTGAGGAAAATTTTTTGGCGATATTTGATTGGGACTCACTGGGGGATTGCCAATAATTATAGTGAATTATAATATTGCCTTGAACTGTGGCGTGATTATTAGTGAGGATTGTTGTGTGAAGTGTCAAAGGTGAGATCTGAGATACATTAAGTATTAAGTGTGAAGGTGAACACTTGAACGGGTAGACTTAATATATAAATGGAAGGAGAGGGTTTTCTGCATGAGAGTTTTGGGCTTTTGGAAGAGATGACATTTAGGGAGAGTCTTCCTATAGATCCGATTTCATGGAAATACGGAGAAGGTAGAATTTAGGATTCTGTGTGAATTTCTGGAGAATCTCGATGGCGCACCCAGACCGAAACCTTTTGTGACTGTGAATCATTTCTAATTTGACATCCAATTTCATTTTCATTATACTCTGCAATGTGAGAGTTGCATTTATCGCAAATTGTTCCAGAAAGTTAATGGCTTTTCCTATTAATTTGAAACTGGAGAAGTACCGTAATAAGATATAAATCTCGGGGAAAATCGCTCAATAATGTCTCTGGTGTGTTGTGTGGGTGTTCTTATTCCTTCCAACTGTCTTTGTGTGTCTGCATTTATTCCGGGTTTCTCTAACAAAGCAGCTTAAATTTCAATTATTATGGAAGTTAGTTAGTTAATTTTCTAATAATTTAAATACATAATGGCCAAGTTTCCATTCTTCATTGTTAGTTGAGACTTTGGGGCTTTGAGAGATTGACCTGAAACTGAGTGAGATAGGAAAAACCGATAATTTAAAAAGTTCCGACTAATCTGCGGTTTGAGTAACTCAACGCTTTTCGATTAAGACAGACAAAATCGGCATCACATGCACCGGAAAAGGAGGAGAAGACTGAAGGATGAAAAACATGGAAATTGTTTTAACCACAACCACAACAAACTTGACTCCCGAGAAAGGCATAGCAAATATCTGGCTAATCCCATTTAGTACACTTCCATCTTCACACATATTACCCGAGAGAGTGAGATAGATAATCTCTCCACACTGACTGACTGCACCGAAGGCTCGTGACTCTTGCGTAAAATATCCTTCTCCTTTCTCTTGGCTTTTTCTCTGTGGAATAAATAGAATAGTGAGTGTGACTTAGTGAGTGTGTCGTGGAGTGTAAAAATACCTTGTATCTCTTGCACACGAAATTGCATACACGTACGTACGTAAGAAGTAAGAGGAATCTCATCTTTTAGTGTAACACACACACACACACACAAGACTCTTCTCAAGGCTTCAAGCTTCAAGCTCGAAGCAATTTTTTGTCTTGTGACTTTCCTCAGTCTCATTATCATCCCCCGTATGTTTCTTGTCTCCTCATATTGTAATCGTGGGCCTGTTCACTCGCTATTCTCTGTTGTTGGGATCCAACCAACACTTCCTTCAAATGTGAGAGTCCATCCGCCCGGCAAGTCGGATAGCATGGCCAAGTAGGGAATTCTTATTCCAGGCTCGGAATCTTTCTATTCTTTTACTCTCACTCATTTCCACCGTAAAATGAAGATGATAATAATAATATACTTTCTCACACTCTCTAGACTGTTTAGTCTTTAGTGTGTACACTTTAGTTAGGTTCATGGTTATTTATGCCTGCTCAGTATTTTTTTTACTTGTGTGTATGTGTGTGTACCGTTAAAACTAGGCTTAACACATTAATATGCATGTATGCGAGTATGCGACCCTCTTCACACACATTTTTGTAGGCATCTTCTCTATTTACTAATTGTTTTGGAGCGTTATTTCTTGTAACACAACACATTTTTTATGCTGTAAACTGTAAAGTAGAGAAATGTCAGAGAGAACCCACATAAGCAACCATGAACCTTGAATCTTTCTAGTATCACAATTCCCACTTGTGTGCAATTCATCGTGAGTTGCTAAACATGGGTTTATTCGTGAAATCGGAAGTTTCTCTTGGGCAACTCATGCAAAATTCCACGAAAGAATGGTTTCTTCTGTACTCTGCACTTAACCTTACGTAATGGAATCACCAGTAAATAACACACTTTACTGGGATCTCAATAACATTAATGACATGTACTTCAAGGAGTAGAAACAGACGTCAATATAGTACCGTGCATGTAATATGTGTATGGATTTCGTATTTCATAGAACCGAGAAAAGGATTGCATGCTGCACACACTTTAGTGAACAAAATTGTCATGTGTGTTGTGTGTGTGTGTGTGTGTGTGGTGTTCGTATTTATGTGTGTAGAACAGTATTGGATGAAACACACCGGGTTTCCTTCAGTCTTACATTAGCCCTCGGTGGCTATACACCTACAACTTTTCCCAGTCGAAAATCTAACTACCGGAAACATTCACCTATATTACAGAAAAATTCCAGAAACTAATTGCAAATTGTGAGTTTTATACGCACGTAAGTTCTCACATAAAATTCGGTTTCATTTCCTGGTGTATTGGGTAGATACATGTGACTTATGGTGACTTCTGACTTTCCAACATTTGCTCTTCTTCATCCATTCACTTCACTATTCTCGTGGAAGGAAGAATAAAAGAAGTTCATTTAGAAACGAAGTCACCAAAGCCAAAAGATTCGAGAATAATGAATCCTCCTGTTGTTTGAGAGAGTCACACACACACACACACACACATTGCAGAAAGAAGTCAGAAATTAGTTGAGAGCATTAAGACTCTCTCGTAACAGTAACAGTAGCACACACACACACACATATCACACATTATGTGACTTGTGTAGCCGAAGCATCAGCCTACTTACTAATGTAAATCTACACCACAACTTATTACAGAAGAAGGTACAAGCTCATTTAAGAGAGAAAGAGGAGCACACACACACACATACACACAAAGTTTGAGTTTCTGAAGCTGATCATCAGTTCGGTTTGAGAAACCCAAGGGACAAGATACCAAATCGGCTAAGAAGCTTTTGTACTTGTACTTCGTAACTTGAGACTTTCTATCCTTAAATTCAACCGGCGAGGAAATAAGTTACTTCTTTGTGGAGTCTGTTACTCTTCTGTTGCTTCATACTTATTACTTCTCTTGTGTAATCCGTACCTATCTACTTATCTCTCTCTCTCTAGGTTATTATCCTTATGTAATTTTTATACTTTAAAATTCAACCTTAAAACTCCATTGAGTTGAGTTCATTTGTTCAGTCACCCGCACTAAGAGTGAAGCAGAGAGAGAGAAGAAAAATCTTGTACCCTTCTTAATTTGAAAGACTCCTTGCTCATTTGTAAGTCAATTCAACTAAAACACACAGAAAGACACACATACACACAAATTAACACTTTTTTCTTGTCCACCAACTTCCAAGTTGTGAGTAACTCAAACCGTCTTGGGGGAAGTGTAAGACAAAGTGGAGAAAATAAAGTTTTTAGCTGATAGACTCGTTTTTATTATTGTACAGAAGTACAGCATGCTGAAGTCACACCGGAGACAAGTATTAAGTTAAAGAGTAACGTTAAACTAATGTGATATAAAACAAAGACAATTGATCTTTTAAGTGTCCTTAATTGAAAAGTCAGTTTATACTTAATTCAATCGTGATATAAATTTCACGGTGCTCAGAAACTCAAGCTGCATGAAGTAAAAGTCATCATGGAACAATGAGTCGCACCCAATGAAATCCACGTTGTACCTTTTGTGACTTTACGGTACGTAATCTTTCACACTTTCCTCTTGGATGTTTGGTAGATATTTAGATATTTAGAAATCCGACTCTGGATGAATTTTTGTGGCAGAGTGATGTTGTTTTTATTGTTGGTATGTGTCCTTTTTGCATTTACATGTTTTACTCTTCTGCTACCCATAAAAGTATGCTACTTAACCTGATTACACTCGGGGAGTAGTTTTGTGCATTTTTCTGTCTCAATAAAACCGTGAAAGTTCAGAGAAGTCCATTTCCAATTCCAACTAACAAATGTCAACGAAGTTGTATACTTGTGTGTAAAAATATTGCTCTAGCTTTTGACTTCCCAAGTCTCCTCATAAAACCTTATTATTGTGAAGAGTTGTTCCGTAAATTAATGATGTTTCCTTGTGCTATTTACTCGGAATGAATGCATTCTTTTTAATTCAAATTTTGAGATAACTTTTGACACAAAGAGACT